>JAJEJH010000309.1:0-277454 GCA_026122585.1 Anacardium occidentale
AAGAGCTTCCAGTTCAGATCTTAGACTACAGAGTCAAGGTCCTCAGAAATAAAGAGATTCCACTGATCAAAGTGTTATGGCGCAGCCAGAGGGTGGAAGAAGCCACCTGGGAGGTAGAGTCTGAGATCAGGGATAGGTTCCCAGAGTTGTTCAGGTAAATTCCGGGGTCGGAATTTTGTTAAGAGGGGAGGTAATGTAGCATCCCAGTTTTAGAAAAGCCCTTAGGGATAGAGTTTTGGGGTTAGAAATAGAATTCAGGAATAGATTGGGAGTTTATCAGAATTCAGGGGTGAGTTAGTAATTTTTCAGAGCAGTGTGGCCTTCGTATGATGCCTTTAGGGAGGTTTTAATCATGCGAAGCGCGGGAAATGGATTTCATCCATTTTCCCAGGTGCACTCCCGTGCGCCATGCCTGCACGCCCGTGCAGGTGGGATTAAAGAAAGAGAGAGACGGGAGATTTTCATTTTCTCACCCATTTCAGACAGTTTTCTTCTCCTTTTCAGCAGCTTCCAGCCCTAGGAGAGAAGTCCAGCTTCCAGTAGCTCCTAATCCAGCCAGAGATCAGAGAGAATAGCTTGAGTTTAAGCTTCCAGCAGCCATGTCGAGAGGTAAGTATTTCTTACTCTCTCCTTCAGTTTTCCAGCTTGTTTGATGTGGATGGAAATGCGAGTTTCCATTCCTAGCTTGAGATGCTATGCTTGTATGTATGTATGATGATGAGATGATGATTATGTGTTGATTGCCATGCTTATTTTCCACCCAGAACCATGCATGCTTTGTTGTGTGTGTGTAGTGTGAGAAAACTTGATGTGTTAATGGTGGAATCAGTAACAGTGGATGGATGTTGAGATTGATGATTGATATGTGTTATTAGAAGTGTCATATATGCATATTTCCAGTTAATTTCAGTTTGGTTGAGAATCAGTTGGTTTCCAGCGCGTTTCAGATGAGCCATGTCTGAGCAGAGCGAGACACACGACCGTGTGCCCGCAAGAGCACGCCCGTGTGCCCTTGTTTCTGCAAGGACACGGCCGTGTGCACGAAGTGCACACGGGTAGAAAACGCGGGGACACGACCGTGTGTCCTGAGGGACACGGCCGTGTGTCCCATTTATTGCATGAAATGGCCAGAATTCCAGAAGCACACACGCCCAGACGCACGACCAGCACACGGTCCCGTGTGCTGGGGCACACGCCCGTGTGCCTTTGCCTGCACGGCCGTGTGTGTGTGCTACACGACCGTGTGCTTTCCTTGCACGGCCGTATGTCAGCCAGTTTCTTCCAGAAATTCAGAAATTGATTTATTAAAGGTTTGGTAATCCATCCAAAGGCAATCAGATATCAGATAATTCAGAATTCAGTTAAGAATAGAAGCATATGCATTCAGAGCATAGCATATAGTCTGAATGAGGATCCAAGGATCCGAATTCAGTAGTTTTCAGCAGTCAGAACCCAATCTATGGGCTTCAGTTTTGGGGTGAACTCGAGGGGGCATCTGTGGGACCCAGCTTTTTGACACCAGTCAGTCAGCTCAGCAGCAGTACAGTTTCCAGCTTTCTAGCCAGTAGCTAGAATGTTCAGCCCACTTGGCCAGGATACCGAATCCCTGTGTTCATCAGCCTGATCAGCACAGCATGTACCTTTGGGTACATTCAGTTAGATGCTCAGATACATGCATCATCAGTCATTTTCAGATTCCAGCTCAGCATGTCATTTCATATATTCATATTGACATGCATTAATCAGAAATCAGTAACCAGATAACAGAATAATCAGATAACAGCAGTAATCAGATAAATCAGATTCAGCACCCGCAAGCGCATAGATGCATGAATAGGGCCGATCAGGTATGCATGCCCTTGTTTACTGCTTGCGTGGGTTGAGGGAAGTAAGGAATGCTTACTGGGTGATCTTTATCACTCATCCCTTTCCTTTTTCCTTCCTTTTCAGGTCTGTTTGCTGCTGGCGAGGAGCGGGTGGATTGAGGCTGGCAAGGAGGACCCCATACACACTCTCCAGTTTGTATTTTATTTTCAGTTGGACCTGTGAGGTCTTGTACTTGTACGTTTTGTAAATGTATATGTACTCAGATGTAAAACAGTTGTACAAAACAGTCACATATGTATGAAAGCCATTGGGCTCATTGTATATTTCAGATTTAGTTTCAGCTTCTGCTTGTAATGCAGACCAGCAGTAGTATTTTCTTTTTCGTAGGATTCCCGTCTCGGGTACCCAAGTTCCAGTTTATTGAATAAAAGATCAGTATCTTTTAGTAGCAGGGGTACTCGTGGCGGCGGGTCCTACAGCCTCGTCTTTTGGATGAGACGGCCAGATCTGGCCTCCTCCGGCAAAAAAAAAGACCGAAAACGGCTGGAGATGGCCGGCTTTGGCCCCAACTGCCGTTTTCGGCCAAGGTTTCGGGCGGAGGTGGCCAGATCTGGCCGCCTCCTACAAAAGAGGAGGCGACCAGATCTGGCCTCCTCCGTCGACTCGGGAGGCCAGATCTGGCCTCCCTTGGAACCAGGTGACTGGAACGGCCACCTGATGCCATTTGCTGCGGCCACCGCCGTCGGCGCGGCGGCGGTGGCTGGCTTTTTATTTTTTTAAAATTTAAATATTTTTTATAATTTTATAAAATTTTTTAAATTTTTTTACAATTTTTAATATATTTAAATATTATTTTATATTTTTATTATAAATTTTTATTAATAAGGGTATTTTTGTCATTTCATCAAATGGGTTAATGAATTTGGATGGAAATTGGATGAAGGGTGGGAGTTTGGGCTTTTAAAAGTGAGCAGGTGGGACTTTGTCCCCGCCTCAAACTATGGGTGGGAAAATGTCCTTTGGCCCTAAAGATTTTCATAATATGTTTAAACAAAAATTCATTTGTAGTTGATACTATGCAAGCTTGGGGAGCAACAAAATGAAACATATACCATCCACAATTAGTAAGCTGCCTATGAAATCCATCGAAATTAACACCCAAGGTTTTTCAAGAATTGGGAAAGGTTAAAGAAGTTCAGTCTGCTTCCTCTTTTCTATCTTATCTTACTGTTAAACTTAATAAGCTTTCACAAATAGTTCAATATTTTTGAGCCAGCAAAAATTTCAGAACAGCAAAGTGATCATTATAGCCTACATATTGAGGTTCTTATGTCTCTTACAATAATTCTCATTATTAACCCCAACTTTTTGGACAAATAACCGACCCTCTTTTGCATATAATTAACCATTCTCAAGCTAGTATTTTTGAACCAATCTTTTTTTAACTTCTTGTCAAATTTGTTTGTATGTTAAATCATTTTCTGCTTAGATTTTGATCTTCTCTATCATGTCAGCACATATAGTTGATAAAGAAGTAACATATTTAGGTATTAATTTTTAACTTAAGGCATCCGCTACCTTATTCTCATAACCAAGATGATGTACCCATATGAAATTGAATTTGACCAAAAACTCTTGCCATCTAACCTACTTTGGAGATAGTTTATTTTGAGACTTGAAATATATGTTAGCCATATTGTCTATAATCATTATAAAATAAGAACTAAGTAAATAATGTTTCAAATTAGTTAAACAGTGAATTATTGAAACCATTTCTTTTTCATGCATAGAATACCACTATTGGCATCCTTTAATTTTCTATTTTCATATGCCACAAGATGTCTCTCATGAGCCAACACCCCACCAATAGCTTTATTTGAAGCATCTGTATGTACCTCAAATAGCTTTGTGTAATTTAAACATCTTAAAACAAGGTTTGAAGTAACAACTTCCTTAAAGCTATTGAAGAAAAATTGACACTGATCATCCCATACCCACTTTGAATTATGCTTCAGTAAATCTATGAGTAAGGTAGCCTTTTTCAAATAATCTTAAATGAATTATCTATAATAGTTTGCCAGCCTAAGGATTGACCTTAATTCAATCATAGTAGTAGGAATAGGCCATTCAAAAATACCTTAAACCTGACGATCATCCATCTAAATTTTCTTTAGACTAATTTTATGTCCCAAAAATAGAATTTTCTCAGCACAAAACACACATTTTTTGAGTTTTATATATAGAGAAAAAATTTTCAAACATTTCATTACTTTGTCTACATGGATTATATGATCAACAAATGACTTGCTATAGATTACACATGTCATCTAGGTAAACAACATAAAAATAGTCCAGAAATTCATAGAATACATCATTTATCATATTTCAAATTGTTACAAGAGTATTTATAAGACCATAAGGTATCACTTGAATTTGAATGAACCATATTGAGTCACTATAACTATCTTTGATTTATCCCCCTCAACAATTCAAACTTGTTAATACCTAGAGCATAGATCCAACATAGTAAAGTATGCAACCTTGGCTAATTGATTAAATAAATCAGCAATATTAGGGATAGTATACTTATTCTTTATTGTAATCTTGTTTAGTGCCTAATAATCCATGCAAAGACAAAGACTGTCATTCTGCTTCTTTTAAAATAACACAAAAGCACCAAATAGAGCCTTTGAAGGCTATAAGAACCTAGCATCCTATAGCTCATCCAACTATTTTCACAACTCAGTTAATTCCAATGGAGACATACAATAAGGAGCAAATGCAAGGGGTTTTTTCCCTAAAACTAACTCAATTTTATGATTAATAAGCCTACCTGGAAGAAGTGTCTTAGGTAATTCAAAAGGCATCACATCTTTATATTTTCCTAATACCATAGTAATTCTATAATGAACCTTGATGATCAAATCTGCCTCAATTTCTACTAAGACAACAAGTAAAGTCACCTCACCCTATTTGAGCCCTGTCTTGACTTGCTTAGCCTACTGTAACACTAGCTTATCTCTAATTTGACTTCTAATTTTTGCCTTTACAAAGTATGTATCATTCTCATCGGTCATAAACATTCCCCTCACATGTGGAATAACCATAACCTTAGTAACACTAGAGAATTTAATTCCCAAATCATATCAAAATTGTCTAAAGAAATAACCATGAAATTACAATCTTGCTTCTACTTACCTATATGAAGCTTGGTCAGCTGTCAGATTTTGGGGATATGGCTTGACAATAGATAACATGTTATGGCTCGTATGTTTTTATTTAATTTTCATGTATATGTCTATGTATTACATTTTTGGTATACGTTGTATAAATTGTATATGTTATACATTATTGCAAGTCAGTAATCAATTTCTTCTTACTATTACTATAAATAGTAAAAGTTTATTTATAGCTTCCGCATGCAAATATTTTAATCAGCAACAGTGTTTTATTGTAGAGATCCCCATTGTAGGTATATTATTTTCATGATCTATATTATTTTCTGTAGCACACAGTGACTTATGGCGGGGGTCACTACAATAAGCATCACATAATATAGCATGCTAACGAAAAGATTTTATAAAGATCATGAGTTTTAAAGTATAAAAGATGATATTCTAGACATTATTTTAGAGGTGGATATGGGAGGACACATGCGATTTTACATGCCTACTAGAAAGAAAGTCAACATCCATGAGAGAGAACATGGTATTTGACCAAGCTCATTGTAGAGAATGTTGGTAATGCATCAGATTTTTAGTTTACTAATCATGTATTAGTATGGATGAACTCACATGGCCAAGATCTCAAATCCCTATATTTATCAGTTTAATCAGTATAACAGTTTTCAGATAGATTTTTTATATATGTTTTATGTAAAAGAAAGATTTCAAATATCACTTATTACAAGATCTTTGGATCATAGCAGAAGTTTTTCAGGAAATGTTTTCAAAAAGCAAACCTAAAGGTCAAAACATGAGCTTTTAACATATTTCATACCACGACATACATAGCATTACATGAACAAGAGTAAAGGCATCACAATAAGTAAAAGAAAAGTAAAGTTTATAAGACAAGAAATAAGATAAGCAAGAAAATAAAACTAGAAATGAGTTAAACAAGATAATAAGACAAGAAAGAAAGTGAATAGCATAATAAGTCACAAATGTAAAAAGAGAAGAACCTGTTTGTGGGTAAAGTTAAGAAATACTTATTAAGTGACTTGTCACTCATTCCCCAAATCTTCTTTTCCTTACAGATTAGATGAGTTAACTATTGAGCTGAGATACAAGATAGTTGTAAATAGGATATAGTTTTGGATCAAGTTTTCACTACAGATGACATGTAGCATATATTTTGGCTCACATACTATGTACAGTCTTCATGTTTATTTCGTACAATATTATGTATGTATCAAATACTACAATAAATTAATAAATATGATGTTTTTCAATATACTATACAATGTATATCAATATATCGTATAATTATGTTTTAAAGCTTCTATATTATGCATATTTTCAGTATGTATATGTGTGACACTATTACATAATAGAGATGATTAATTTAATGATTTTTATTTTTATTAGTATAAAAAAATAGTATTATTATTATTATTATTATTATTATTATTAGAATAATAATAAATTAATAGTAGTAATATATAGTAATATTACCATAATGCATGAGCATAGTTTTGGCATAGTTACATAAAGTATGTTTTCGTTTCAAAATTCATTTCCTCTTCATTCAAAATTTTTAAGCATTTAAAGAGCCTTCATCAGAGAGTAGAGAGAGAGGAGAAGGTAGCTTAGGCATAAGCTATGGAGAGAGAACAATCTAGAGAGAGAGTATGCATTTGTAAGTATTTGAGGTAAGTATTTCTTACCTTTCTTCTCATGTTTTTGCTACTATAATGGTGATGATGCATAATTAACTGATGTATAAGCTTGTTTGATGACATTTTCTATGTAATCAATTTGATTTAGTGTAATTAATAAAGCATGTAATAAGATCAATAAGTTATGGTAGTAAACCACTTAGGTCTAGGTTAATTGCATGCTTAATTGAAAATGATATATGTATTGTGAAGTGCTACTTCCAAGTACACAATTACTGTAATTTTTACTCTGATTCAATGATGAATGATGATCTAAGATGATGTTATTGAGTAAAATCATGCTTAGGATGTTTATGTGGGTTGCTTGATGAAATGAGAGTTTTAATGCAAATGATGATGAGATTGATTATGGATTGATGAAGATTTGATGAATAATCGTTGTAGATTGATGATTCAATATTGTTGAATGCATTTGGATATGGTTTGAATGGAGAATTGAACAGATTCGTGGTTTTTTGGCCAAGATTTATAGTAGTAGAATGCGGTGCATGACCGCGTGTTTGAGAAGGCACACATGACTGTGTGGTCGCATTCTACAGCGTCACAGTCATATATGTTATGCCAACAAGATTGGAGTAGTGTTGAGTGGTCTTACTAAAGACACAATCGTAAAGTGCTTAGTCACGGTCGTGTGCATGTGTCAAGTTCATATTAACTGTGAAGTTTAAGAAGGACATGGTCGTGCATTCCTATGGTACACGATCATGCAGTACGAGCAATTTTAGAAATTAATTATTTTTAAATTAAGGGAAATGGAAGAACATTAAATAGGTAAAATTAAGGGAAAGTATCATAATATTACCTAAATTGATGAGAAAGAAAATTATAAATATAATAATGAATTAATAAAAGAATTATAAGAGAAACTTTATAATTAATAATCATAAGAATTAATAAAAATTCTTCTTAAGAGAATATTACTAATGATTTTAAAAAGATGTTAAGCTTTAATGCACGATAAGCATCATATAGCATGACATGTCAAAGTAATGTTTTCAAATAAATTAAATGTTTTACATGCATAAGTTTTAAAGTAGAAAATTTGATGTTTCAGACATCTTTTAGAGGTAAATACAAGGGAGCATCTGGGGGTTTGCACTTTCGTTAAAGAGGAAAACCAATATCCATTAGAGAGTTAATAGTCATAGACTAAGCTCATTAAAAAGAATACTAGTCGTGCATTAGTTGAACTCACATGGTCGAGATGTTAAATCTTTGTATTCATTAGTCTGGTTAGTATAAATGCTGTAAGAAAGGATTTTATGCATGATTTTTATGAAAAAAATAGATTTTAAGATAAATTTTATGATGAGATTTTCAAATCGAATATGAGTTTTTTAAAAAATATGTTTTAAGAAAGCAAGTCTTTGGTTAAGTCATGGATTTAAGCATGTTTTATATCATGATATACATAACGTAACATAACCAAGAGGAAAGATAATATAAAGGTAATAAGACAAAAAAATAATATAAGCTAAATAATATTATAAGAATTATGATAAGACACGAATGCTAAAGGATAAGATAGAATTATGTAGATAAGGTTAAGAAATGTTTATTGAGTGACTTGTCACTCATTTCAAAATTTTTTTCTTTGCAAATTATGTTTAAGCTACTGAGAAATACTATGAGATGACTTTAAACAAGATATCATATGTCTAATTGTTATATAAAGATCATGTATTGTATAGTTTGCATGTATTTTGTATATAGTTACACTCTATTAGTATTACAATTTGAGTTTTGTTACAATTTTAACAAAATTTTGACGTTTATGTTTTCAGATATTTTTATGCATTAATAATATATGAGATTTTCAATAAATAAATAAATATTTTAAATAAATAAATAAATATTTTACACTTCCATAATATATGAATGAATGAATGGTTAAGCTTTTGCCAAGTAAATATGTTTAAATATGTGGAATAAAATAAAATAAAATATATAGTAGCATTTCATAATCAAATTTTATAAAATAATAGAAAATCTCGAGCTATAGTTGAGAATAGTTAAGGTGAGAAGAGAATTACAATCAGAATATAATGAGAGTTAGGATTCGGAGGCCCTAATCTAATATTACATATAAAAACCCAACAAAATAATGAATGATGTCAAACCATTGGCCTTCGGCCCATGTACCAAACACCATGCCACATGGACATAACATGTTATCAACTACACACAAATTGGTCTTAGAAATTAGAATTATTTTAACCTAATCTTTAAATTTGTGTAATTTAAATTTAAACTCATATAAACTCAAAATGACAATTTCAAATATAATTGTACGGCAATATAATATTAAGCCAACCGTTTCTCAACTATGTGCAATAACTCATAGCTAAACATACTGAAATATACATATCAATATATATTAAGTCGAACCCTTGTGTGATAACACAAAAAGTTAGATTTGCCTATACATAATTTTTTCAATTAGATTTTTTTAAATTGGATCGATTGGTTTTGCTTAATTTGGTTAACTAGATTCTATAATTTTTAACATTAAAGTTTTTTCACGTTTTTCAAAGATTTTGGTCAAACTTTTCTAATCTGATAGGTTAGTAAAGGCATGAAAGATCTCCCTATAAATCTTTAACATCTCGGGAGACCATTTCAATCAATTATCACACAAAAATTTGTATGATAGCATGAGATCTAAAGAAAAGCCTTCTATCACAAATAACATGAATTTGTAATATGATTTATTAAATGAACATAAAATTTAACTTAAATCACATTCAATATAAAACTAAAACATGTTTTCTCAATCATACGAAAAATATATCAAATCAAAGTACATAAATTTGACACCAAAATTAATCAAAGAACTTATATGTATAATTTTTTTAACCCTAAAGCTCTGATACCATAGTAGGAATCTTTCTCGTAATAAAAGTCAGATTTTTATCAACAATGGCAGTGGAAATACGTTTAAAATATGAGAAAACACCTATAAATGATCAAAGGTCAATTACACATACAAAGAATTATGATATAAAGTATTATACCTATGTTTGGTAGCTTCTTTTATCTGAATCTGCGTCGAATCCAAACTAGATGAAAACACTCATTTTGTAAGCACAATAAAGCTTTACTCGTCTATATAAGGGCTCCACAATGACAAAGAGTCCTATAAGCGATAGTTTATGATGATATTGAGTATGTAGATAGAAGAAATTTATTGAAATTTCTTCAATAGAGAGAATTTTCAATAATAGTAGGAAAATATGCAAAAATTCAATTGGTAGCTAAGGTTATAAAAACATGATGTATTTATAGTATAATCCTAAGTCTCTCTTTATATAAGTTATACCAAGTCTTATGGTATTTACACAACTGACCTAACTTGAATTAATTATATTAAGTAGAGGTTAATAATATTAGTTGAATTTACTAATTATTTGGGCTTTAATAATATTAATTAACTTTAATAATTATTTGAGTTTAATTATTGTTTAAATATTTAAAGTTAAATATTTAAAACATACTTTTAGAGATCGAAATTTACCAACCATTGGTAATGCACTTATTATGCTAAACACCCCAACAAAGTGAGTCGTAACAGTTACCTTCTAATGTGTGTTATTTATAAGTTCTTTTATATACTAATAGTGAATAAAAATCATGATTAATCTTTGTTAATCATCTCTTTTATTTATAAACCACAAATGACATTTAGCAAAGCATCATGACCTATTATACAAGGAATCAACATTAATTGATGAAACCTTTCAATGATATGGTTCTCATATAAACAAATCTTTTATTATTTAAATATCTCAATTATCTTGATTTTTAACTTGAATACTAAGACAATGATTAGGTTTAGTTGGATTTCGGACTACAAACTAAATCCATATTATGGCCACAAATTTTATTAGTTGTATTCGTTGATCAATCACCAAAGATATCTTTCTCTCATACTTGAAAATAATGAACCCTTTGTTAATTCATCATAATCTTATTATACTACTTGACATAGCCAACAATTACCATTGTCATAACCCTTAAAAAAAAAAAACTACATTAAGCTAGTACCAACCTATATTAATTAGTGTACAAAACGCTACAATGATCTCGTGTTTGAATATCATATATACCATCATTCATTAAAGGATTTATTCCACAGGCATTAGCGTTACCATCTATGTAGAATCCTTTTATAAGATCAATCTAATGGACATGCACCCATATATTGCACCATATTGACACTAATAACCTCGAAACATGAGATGACTACATTTAAGTAGAATTATTCAATATTATGACTGTTTTACTATATTATTTATGTCTTTGGTCAGAATTATACTGAGGTTGGATACATTTCTAGATTAGCCACCTAATGTGATCATAGAGTTCTCATGATCAAGAAACTTATTGATCCTCATCACGATTATACCAATCTAAAGATATTAATCTAGACATTGTGTAAACATATGTAAGTATAGATAAAGAATTGTCACTAAAATGTTTTAATATGACTTTTCATGAATTTATATTGTGAAGAAGACTGACTCTACAGTAGCTATTCCAACAAACATTATCTTACCTAACAACATCTAATTACTCATCACTAAATTCATGTAAGGTAATTTTAGCACAATATAATTAACTGATGTGGGCACTAATCCTAATCTTTCCATAATACCACGTGCTATAAAACTTTGAGTAAAACATGAATTCATGACAACATATAAAGGATTATTGTGAAATAATAACTACCCGTCACGATTGATGCGTTGGCCTCAACCTATACTTGAGTCATATTATATGCACTCATCTATCCTCCTCTAATTATCTACTTTTTGGAGTTATGGCTAATGTAGTTGTATAATCCACGACATAATGGCTTGATTGTTTGCACCATAAACATTTCTTTTGGTCTATCATACACTCCTCCGAACGTCTTCTCCTAAATCTCTTGCAAACAAGGTACTCATCTCTTCTCGACTTCTTGCTCTTCCCGTTCAATCTATGGTCTCTAAATCAGAAGCTCCTTTTGCATCTGTAATCACAATTACCAAGCGTAGTCTCATATTTCTAACTAGTATTAGTGGATGGAATTGTTAGGGCTTTCACCGAGGCAATTTTTTATATCATCAAATTTGAGATTGAACACTCAAATTTTTTTGGTAGTCCTAGGATTTGAGTTTTCAAATATAATGTATCGGATTATTAATTTAGATTTTTTTTTTTTTAACCACATTGGAAAGTGTGGAAGCGCGGCGAAAAATGAAATAAATACGACTTCACTTATAAACTCTGAACAGTATCATCGCTAGCCAATCAATAAAAATAGCAAATATTATTCATTATAAATATATCTAAATGTGCTGAAACCAAAACCAGACGACACAGATACGCACCAATCCTCGTCGTTCCGCTTTCCCCACTGTAACCTTCCAAACCCTAGTTTACCATCACCTTTCTATTTTCTGCTCTCTCAACTCTCCATACTGTCTTTCTCCTTTCCCACTTTCTTTGATCTATCAATTTCACCCAATTTCTGCTCCCAAAACCTGGGCTGCTTTGTCCTAATCTGTCAATTGATCGAATTTGGTCCCCCCAATTCTTTTTTCCTTTCTGCTTCTAGTTCTAGGACGGAATTGTCGAACGCCGAACGATAGACGAGCTCGAATTTTACCGTTTTGACCTCGTGATCTGAAGAGGAATCTCGATTTTTTGGGTCAGGTTAGCTTTTATTTTGACCTGATTCGTAAAAATTTTTTAATACGAGTTTGGAAGTTAGAGTATGGGTAAGTTTTGGGGGGAGGCTTAGTTTTTTAATGATATGACAATGAGTGAGTGATTGGAGGTAGTAAATCTGGGATAGTTATTTTTAGGTTTTTTATCTATTGATTTTGTAGTTTTTTTAGGGAAATGTGTTAAATTTTGTAATTTAAATGGTGTTACTGTTTGCGAATTGATTCTGAGTTTGGTTTTATGCATGAGACTGAGGTTTATTGATTCTTTCAATAGATGGAAGTCATTAGACAGGTTAATTGTGTTAAGAAGTTGTGAGTGATTCTATGTTTAAAACTTCCCCCCTCCATCCTGTAACCTTGGCTGGTGATTATCGAATTTGCAAATGGAGGGAATAGTTTATTGGAAATTATTGCAAGATGAAATTGGCGTGAGAATGATACCAGATGGTTAGCCCTGAAAGTTGGTGATCTTACTAGTACTTGACCATTCAGGTTTTACGGTCATTTCTTTCACTTCAAAGACCAGGGTATTAAAAATTACATTTTTGTAGACGTGGTCCTTTCTGCGGTGCTGAGCTCTTTCTCGATTTTATATTTAAAATCATTTCTTGCACTGAGTATCTGTTGATTTTATTCCAAGGGACCAAGAGTTTTTGCTCGTTGCTCATGATTTTATTTTCATGAGTTTCTAGAGCTGGTCCTTTCTGTGGCACACTGATGCTAGTAATAAATTCATATGTATACGCTTGGAATGGTAGTGAAACCTTTTTTGTATTTGTGCGTGCCTCAATATCTGTTATTAATTTAAGGCTTAGTGATTGATATTCATTCTATTGATCAGTTATTATTCATCTTTGATGGTATTAAGTCTGGATCTCTATGTTGCAGTTGATAATGATTGATCAGTTTGCAAAGCATTGAGCTATGGATCATGAAAGCAAGAAATTTGGATTAGGTAATATAGTTTTAGACATTGCAAACATATAGTACTCTCACCAATCATTTCTCAGAGCTAATTATGTTGTTATCTATTATTAATGTGTGACCATTTTTCATGTGTAAATACACGAGCATGAAATTTACATCTATTGATGTGAATGCTTAGCATTTTACTGATGATGATAACTTCCTGTTTGACTCTTGTAGGGGATAGGGAGCTGACGGGTGCTGTTGATCTCATAAGTCACTACAAATTGTTGCTCCATCATGATTTTTTCTGCAAGCGATCACTTCCTTTATCAATTTCAGACACTCATTATCTTCACAATGTAGTTGGGGACACAGAAATCAGAAAAGGAGAAGGGATGCAATTGGATCAACTTATTCAAAGTACATCATTTTCCAGAGATACTAACACCAGGATACATCCTTTTGACTTGGATGTCCTCAGAGAGGCCTTTCAACTGAGGGAAACTTCTCCTGTTGAGTTGCCTGCTGTAAGGATTGTAATTGCTTGAATTTTGAGCTTTGTGACTGTAATTTTATATCTTTCTTCAGCTGGATAGCATTCCTAGGTTGTCAGTTGTCCCTCCATGGTGCTGGTTTCTGAACTTCATGCTCTTAAGTGGCTGTGTATTCTCTTAGTTGTTTATCTCATTGTATGCCATTTATTTTCTCATCAGGAAGAGAAGGGAACTCCTACCATTGCTGGGAAATCAAAAAGTGATTCTAAAGACAAGGAGAGGAAGCATAAAAAGCACAAAGATAGAGATAAGGATAAGGACAGAGAACATAAGAAGCACAAGCACCGTCACAAAGATCGAAGTAAGGATAAAGACAAGGATAAGAAGAAGGATAGGAGTGGGCATCATGATTCTGGTGCTGACCCATCAAAGAAACACCATGAGAAGGTTGGAAAATTGGAATTCTCTTGGATTCAGATCTCATCAATTAGCTTTTTATTCTTTTTTCAACCAGAAAAACCATGATGAGAATGAAATATTTTGAAGCCCTCATAGATTAAGGAAAAATAATGAAAAAGTCTGAGGCATTCAATTTGCACCGCTATTATACTCTCTTTCTTATGGATATGGTAGTCAGTGAGTCAACTTTTTGTGAAAATGACATTGTCTTTTTTTTTTTTTTTTAATTTGGATTATGCATCTCTCTGTGGTCAATTAAAGCAACTAGTATTTCTGACTGCAAGGCATAAATTGGTGTTATGATCCTGGATGAATTAGGAATAACCCTTTGCAGTTTTATGCTTTCTTTTCTGAGAGGTAGCAAAACTATACAAAACTTCCATTTTAAATCTCTGTACTTAAAATAATTTCAGAAAAGGAAGCATGATGGAGATGAAGATCTTAATGACGGTCAAAGGCAAAAAAAAAGTAAGGTAATGCATGCTGGTCAATCTCTCAACTTCTTAGTGCTTTTATTCTGGATGCTCCACCAGCTCCCTGATTCTTGTATTACTTCCTCTTTCATATATGCTGTCAATTATTTAATCAGGCTCTCTGCTTAATTTTCTTTGTCGTGCAGCATAAGAGCTCGAAGATTGATGAAATGGGTGCAATAAAGGTAGCAGGCTGAAGAAATGGCATATTATAGTTTATTTGTTGTCTCAGATGGTTGTTGTTGAGAATTTGAAAGGTTTTCCACTTGAATGATGTCAAATAGCTTGAGGTAACATCAGTATCTTGTTAAAATTTTTAATTAAGGTTTTCCACTTGAATGATGTCAAATAGCTTGAGGTAACATCGGTATCTTGTTAATGTTTTTAATTTATCCTGCTTTATATATGCCCCATCTCTTTCTTTTCTTCTCTTAGGATATGTGAATGACCTTATGAAAAACAATATAATATCTGCCTACATCATTTGAATTATATTCTTCATTATCCTAGTGGATAACAGATGGTGCATGCCTCATCTGTGTTGCTGAAAGTGTCTGGAATTTAAACCAAAATCTTTTGCTGTAGATTTTCAACTGCGAACCAACTTTAATTGCATTTCCCACCTCTGAAAGTTTCTTCTTTGTCAATTCAATTGTACTGCTAACAACTAATAGTAATAATCAGTACTTTTGGGTTTTATAGAGACGAAGTGTCTTTTCCCTTTGTGCATGTTAGAGTTATTAACTTTTTTTCCATCTTTCTGTTGTAAACTACTTTTTTTTTTTTTTGGGATGATTTTGTAGGCCATATTACCTCATGATTGAATCTTTAAGAATCTACCAATAAGTTCTTGACCAAAAACTTTTGAAAACTGTGTATGATTGATGTTTTATTTCTCCTCAAGTACGTGTATGATTAACATTTTGTTTCTCCTTACCTTTATATATGATTTTATTGCATGCTGTTACTAAGTTTCAGATAATCTTATGTGATATTCATTTTGATGCAGATTAGAACGGACTAAAGAACGTTAAGAAGGTGAATTCACCAGTGAAATGTGTGGATACAAGGTAAAAAAAATGATTGAATAAGAACTTCTGTATCATAACATTGGTCTAATATATTTTTTGGTAACCTGGAAAACTTTTATCCTTTTTTTCTCAGTTTTTATGGCGCATTGGATATCTCAGCCTGTACGCATTATTGTAACTTTTTTCTTCATCCATTTTAGAAGTTCAAAATTTAGTTTTATGATCAATTTAAGTAGTGGTTTTGCTACTTTGAAATGTAGGAAGATTGGAACAAGAAAGGAAATGTGAATGTGAGAAATGACTAACATGTCCTGGTTATTCAAAATGGTTGTAAGGGACTGGGTTATTTGCCTAACATGACTGATGAACTGGCAATTTTATATGGCAAACATTCTTTGTATCCAAGTAAAGATTAGTTGTGTCATCAAGGGAATCCTTTTTCTTTATGTAAGTATAATATATTATTGAATAAAATTTAAAAGAATACACTTCTCTTTCATTGTTAAGTGATGGCATTTGGGTTACATTTGTGGACCAAATCTTCCTTAAATATGGTATAAAATGTTTTAATTATGATGCCAAGCCAAGTTTGTCTCAATGAGGACTATAGTACTGAAAGCTTTGTAGCAAAATAATTTTCTATTTATTTTGTAACAAATTAAGATATATTTTATATTTAAAAAACAAAATATATAAAAATACTGATAATGTGTGGACTAAAGTCTGCTTTGATTATATAAATTAAATCAATGTTTATGTTAAGACATATAATATAAAAGTATAATTAAAATCTTGGCCAAATGGTTAATTTTCACTTAAGGTTTTGTTAAATAATAAAGTTTCATTCATGAAATTTTAGAAAGTCAATTACTTATTCGTGGACCAAAATCAGAAGGATATTTTTATTTTTTTAAAATAAAAATTAAAAAATAAATTTTATAAAAATAATTAAAATATAAAATAATATATAATAATATTAAAATAATAACAAAATTTTAATAAAGTAATAAAATAAAAAAAATTAAAATGGTAACCATCGTCATCGGTAGTATCGTTGATGGTGGTAGTTATCGTTAACCTAACCAGATGACTGAAAACGACTACTTAGCTCGATGGCAAAAGCAATCATATTTGGTTATCAAAAATCTAACGAAGGTGATCAGATATAGCCACCATTTAAAATGGTCAAAAACTACTTTCAAGCACACCCGTCATTTTTGGCCTTCTTCGATGGTGGAGGCAGTTAGATCTAGTCGTCTTCACTAAATTTTTTACGGTCAGATCTAGTAATTAAGGTGACAAGATCTAACTATCAATAAAATCAGGTAATTGTTTTCGACTACCTAGTTATGTTAATAGTTATCATTGTAACGACCCCCGCCATATGTTACTGTGCGCTGCGAATAATACTATAAATCATAAATATAATATACTTGCAACGAGGATCCCTACAGTAAAAATTGCTGCTGCTACCACTGAATTTAAAAGTTATATATAAACAAAAGTTGTAAACATAATTTACTATAATAGTAAACCGAAAATGCTGAACATGCGTTGAAAATCACAAGTTCTCTTTATTTATAAAACACATCTTTCATACAGTATGTATTTACCATGTATTACACATATATGTATGAGTTAAACTGAAAAAAAGCATACGAGCCAAATATACTATCTGCTGCCAAGTCATATCCCTAAAATCTTACAGTTGTCTCACTCTTGCTCAGCCCTCTCTAAATCACTGACCTACAAAAATGAAATAAGAAAGGAGGAATGAATGACAAAATCACTTAGCAAGCGTTTCCTATCTCAAACACAAACATGTCTCACACTTAGTTGGCTACGTGTAGCATCCCAGGTTAGAAAGCCCTTAGGGGA
This sequence comes from Anacardium occidentale, assembly GCA_026122585.1. Lineage (NCBI taxonomy): Eukaryota > Viridiplantae > Streptophyta > Magnoliopsida > Sapindales > Anacardiaceae > Anacardium > Anacardium occidentale. Next base: position 17,683 of record JAJEJH010000309.1, read on the forward strand.
AGAGTTTTGGGGTTAGAAACGAGATTCAGAGAGAGATTGGGAGTCTAGATAAGTTCAGGGGTGAGTTAGTAAGTTTTCATAGTCTGTGTGGCTTTCGTATGTATCGTTTCGGAAGGATTCGATCATATGAATGCGCGAGAAATGAGAAATACTCATTTTCCCTTGTGCACGCCCGTGCACCTTTGATGCACGCCCGTGCAAGACAAGAGTATATAAGAGAGCCGAGAGTTTAATGTTCATTTTCTCACCCACTTTCATTTCAGCCAAAGTTTCTCTCTTCATTTCAGTTCCTCCTAATCTTAGAGAGGAAATTCAGCCAGCGGTTGCTCCCGATCAAGCTAGAGAGCATAGAGATTAGTTCGAAAGATAGTTTCAGAGGCAATGACACGAGGTAAGTGTTCGCTTACCTTTTCCTTGAGTTTCCCAGCTTGCTTTGTGAACCTTGATGCTTGGATGAGTTATTTATATGTTGATGAATGTTTATATGTCATTGCATGTTGATGTTGATGATGAATTTCCGCCATTGAACCATGCATGTGCTTGTGTGTGTGTGTGTGCTAGTGAGAGAAAGGAGAAGCTTTAATGGTAGAATTTTGGATGATTGATGCATGCTAAATTTGAGTTCTCAAATATGTTTATTGAGGTGCTAGAATTGTGTGTTTGAAGTGAATTGTGAATTGAATGTGAAATGGTTGAGAATTTTATGCGTTTCCAAGCGGTGTTCTTGTTGAAGAACAAGACACACGACCGTGTTCCTGCATGGCATGGCCGTGTGCCTTTGTTTTCCAGAACACACGCCCGTGTGCACGCTGTGTGCACAGGTAAAAAATGCACACACACGCCCGTGTGTAAGGTTTCAGTGAAATTTTCCAGAAATTTCAGTAGCTTTTACGGTTGGACGCACGATCGACGCACGGTCCTGTGCATCCAGGCACACGTCTGTGTGCCTTAGCCATGCACGCCCGTGTGTCTTGCCCACACGCCCGTGCAGCAGCAGTTTTCCAGAAAATAAAAGGAAATTGATTAATAATGCATGGGAAATTCATTTAATGGCTAAAATGCTTCAGATAAGTATCAGATGAGCATGGATTCAGTTAATAAAGCTGCATATGCATACCATAACATGACATGTAACTTCAGAAAGGATCAAGAGATCTGAATTCAACAGTATTCAGTATTCAGAACCTAATGTACGAGTAAGAGTATAGGGTGAACTTGAGGGGACATCTGTGGAATTCAGCTTTCTGACACCAGTCAGAATGTTCAGCAGCATTTCAATTTCAGCCTTCTGACACCAGTCAGATCGTCCAACAGTTATTATTTAGCTTTTTAGCCAGTAGCTAAACTGTTCAGCCCACATGGCCAGGATGTCGAATCCCTGTGTTCACCAAGTCTGATCAGCACAGTAGGTACCTACGGGTACATTCAGATATTCACTTATTCAGATGCATGCATGCATCCATCAGTGTTTCAGTTAGCATGACATGACATACACATCATGACATGAATAATAATGAGAATCAGATTAATCAGATATTCAGATAATCAGTTTCAGATTCCAACAAACGCATAGATGTATGAATAAGGCCGAGGCTAGGTATGTTTGCGACTGTTTGTGTTTGCTTGGGTTTTAAGGGAAGTAAGGAGCGCTTACTGGGTGATCTTTATCATTCATCCCCCTCATTCTTCCATCCTTTTAGGTGTTTGTGCTGTCTCCGAGGAGCGGGTGGTTCGAGGCTTGTGGGAGAGGGCCCACACCACGATCTCAGTATGTATATATCAGTTTTGGACCTGTGTGATCGTTTTGTAAATGTTTATGTAACCAGATGTACAGAAACAATATGTATACATGTGAAAAAGACCATTGGGCCCATTGTACAGAAAGACAATGTACATTTCAATTTATGTATTTCAGTTCAGCTTCCGCATGTGTATTCAGAATGTATAGAAGAAACAGTTTTATATTTATTTTCGTAGGATTCCCGTTGCGGGTACCCGAGTTTTCAGATTATCAATAAAAGCTCCCCAGTATTATTCAGCAGCAGGGGTACTCGTGGCGGCAGGTCCTACACTACGTGACTCGTCGCGCGAATTTAGCTTAACTATTTTCTTGTTTCTTTATTCTCTTTATAATCTGAAGTGTATTTGTTTTCAATATTAATCTTTGCTTTATTCTACTTTAATTCTCATGAGATGTTGTACATGACATGAAATGTATATACTAATGTCATGTGTATGCTGTAAAGTCATAAAACTTGCCCTTGGACTTGATTTTTTGAAAACTCTTTTTGATGTAAAAGTTACGATCTGAAGATCCTGGATATACATACATATATATATATATATATATATATATATAGTATAATTCTGAAATTTGTATCAGAAAGTACTGTATCTGAAAATATCTATTATACTGGTCAAACTCATGAATACAATGATTCGACACCTTGACCGTGTGAGCTCAATCTTACTAAAAACTGCTAATGCACAATAAGCACTTTCTCTAACGAGCTTGGTCAATGACCATGTCCTTTCTAGCGGACACTAGTTTTCCTCTCTAACGGGTGTGCGAACTCACAGGTGCCCCCTTGTATCTACCCCTAACTGATGTTTAGAACATTATATGGGATCTTTTGATCTATTTCTGGAAATATCTGATATGACATGTTGTGATATATGCTAGTAATCATGCATGATACGCTGTTATATCTTCTTATTGTTATGTTCTGTGTGCTTATAAATAGCTTAGAATGGCTTAACTTTGCTTTAACATTCTTTTTATGCTTTTTTTAAGGTGCACAAGCGTGTGTCTCTAAGCTCACAAACGTGTGTAAAGGCACATGGGACCGTGTACTGGTCATGTTCTTGGGCGTGCTAGCTTCTGGAATCATTATATCAAACTTGGGTTGTCCACACAAGCGTGCATATATGGCACAAGGTCATGTCCCATATTGCACGGGCACGCAGTTGCCTCAACACGCTCTTGTGTCTTGTCTACATAAGCGTGTAGAATTAAGAATGAACACACGGACGTGTGCATCGACCATACGAGCATGTGTCTAAATTTTCGTACACACACAGGTGCCATACAAGATCGTATTCATGTAGAAATGAGGTCATATGGGCGTGCATCCTCGGGTACATGGTCGTGTGCTCAACTTGATTTCTGCAGATTACGTTTAGAAACCCAGAAATCTCACACAAACCTCTTTTAACCTAAACCCAATTAACAACACACATTTAAAACTGCTGCTAGCATACATATATTTATCACAAACTCATCTCAATCACGCCACATATCATAAATAAAGCATACAAATACACATATAAACATGGAATTAACCACTCAATCATCCAATAATTCTTCATCCCAAAACTCAAGCATGCTAATAAAACTTCAAACATACACACAATAGTTCTCAAAGGCTCAAAACAGCAAGACATGCTATGAAAAAAAGTGAAAGCGGTAAGGAAACACTTACCTCTAGCCATGGAAGCTGGATCTCTCTATGTAGGAGCTTTTGAATATCTAATTTGGAGCTGAGCTGCCAAAGGATCTCTCTCAACAAGTCTAGGGTTCACTGGAGCTGAAGGAAGAAGAAGGAAATGAAAACTGAGAAAAGTTGGGAACTACGTGATTGGAAAAATAAAACATATTTATGGCTAAATGACAAGACACACGGTCATGTGTGCAGTGGAAATCTCAATTTCCATTATCTTTCGCGTCATACATAGAATATTCTTCCTAAAATATCCATGTACAAGCCACAAAAAACTTCTAAATGACTCTTCTATCCCTGAACTCTCTCAAATTTACTTCCTATCTAGAAATCTCTCTTTTACCTTTAGATTCAAAACCTAAAATGACAGTTTTACTCTTGAACTATTACAATCACTGTCATCGACGATGCTACCGACGATGGTGGTTACTTTTTTAATTTTTATTTTATTTTTTAAATATTTATTAATTTATGAATATTTTATATTAAATTTTATTTTAATATTATTTATATTAAATTTTATGAAATGTATTTTAACCTTTTCAAAAAACAAGGATGGATAATTAATTTTTTTAAATTTTACGATTAAAACTTTATCATTTAAAAAAATCTTAGATGGAAATTTGTCGTTTGTCCTAAAATCTTTTCAACTTTAGCTGGAGGCATGAGCCCGCAATCGGCCGTGTGCCTCTCCTGAGAGTTGAACAGCTTTGGCAATTTAGTATATGGCCAAACAACATATTCCCACCCAAGATTTTTTTAATTTACAAAATCTCACCATAAAGTTTTAAAAAGCTAAATATCCACCTTGTTTTTTAAAAAGACTAAAATACCCTCCATAAAAATAAATAATATTAATACTAAAATAAATTTTAATATAAATAATATTAAAATATAAAATAATTATAATAATTTAAAAACAAAATAAAAATTTTTAAAATGACTACCACTACTGGTAGCATTACTGACAGTGATGGTCGTCATTAACATAACCACATAATCGAAAACGGTCACCTAATTCTATTGATGATCGGATTTGACCTCCTCGATAGTAAAGGTGATCAAATCTGACCATCAAAAATCTAGCAAAAAGGGCAGATCTAACCATTAAAAATCTAGTAAAAATAGTCATATTTCACCTCCTCTGCCACTAGAGAAGGCCAAAAAAAGTTAGAATGCCTGAAATCGACCCCTTCCGACCATGTCCAATAGTAGAAGCAGTCAAATCTGACCGTCTCTACCAAATTTTTGACAGTTAGATCTGATTGTTTCTGTTATCAAAACAGTTAGATTTGACATTTAATAAAATCAGGTGGTCGTTTCTGACCACCTGGTTATGTTAAGGCAACCATCACCGTCGGCGACACTGTTAGCGACGATGGCCATTTTTTAAATTTTTATATTATTTTTAAATATTTATTATTATTTTTTAATATTATTTTATATTTTAATTATTTTTATAAATTTTTTTTTTAATTTTTATTCAAAAAGTTAAAAATATTTCTCTAATTTTGATTAATAAACAGATAATTGACTTTTTAAAACTTTATGGGTGGAGTTTTGTCATTTAAAAAAACTTTGCATGGGAATATGTTGTTTGGCCTTTATTATAATTAGCATTTTCTTCGAGCCTTTGAAGCACTAATACATTCTTACGTGGTCATAGTATTGAAAATCAAATTTATATTTATGCAGAAAGTATTAAACATAAAATCATTATACCCACAAATACTAAAACCTAATGATTTTTCACATAATCTTTAAAAAAAGATGTACCATGATCCTTCCCGGCTTGTGACGAATATTAAGACGCAGAGACGTTGATGAAGATTGGCTTCTCAGTTGACCCATTTTCTACAGGGGGAAGGATATATTTTCACCTAAATTTCATTCAAAGGCATATTCTCACTTCCTAATTTTTTTAAATTTAAAATTTTACATATTAACAAAAATCAACGATTAAATTTAACAGTCAATAGTTAAATTTTGATAATAAAAAAATTATTTTAATTATTTTTTTAATAAAATTATAAAATAAATTTTATAAAAATATAAAATCTTATTTAAGTATTAAAAATTTTAAAATATAATAAAATTTTAAAAACTAAAAAGATTAAAAACAGTTAGCCACGGTGGTCGTTGATAATGTAATCAGATGTCTAAAATGGTAGTCAAATCCAGCATTTCTATTTGGTGGAGGTTACTAAATTGGCCGCATTTTATTTTGGAGGAGGATATCAGACCTTAATCTCCTTTGCCAACAAAACCAACAAAAAACGATCGAATATAGACTGCCTTAGCCTTATTGATCATTTTTTACCATAATTACTAATAGATGTGATCAAATTTAATCGTTTTTTAAATCAAATAGTTGTTTTCAACCATCTGATTTAATTACTAGTAGTCATCACCATTTACAACGGTGATTGCTTTTTTTAAAAAAAAAAAATTTATAATATTATATTTAAATATATTTATATTTAGATATTATTTTATAATTTTATTATAAATTTTTATTTTTTAGTAAAATATTTTAATTATTTTACAAAAAATATTAGTAAAATTAAATGAAAAAGATCAAAAGCTAAGTATTTGGGCTTCTACAGCGTGCAGAGTGAGAATTTGCGTGGGAATAAGTTGTTTGACCTTTCCCACATGATAAAAAATAGAATGACATGATGCTGCTCTATTCAGGCATACATGAAGAGAGAGAGAGAGAGTCAAACTCCTTTTTTCCCTGAGAATTTGTAGCGAGTTTGTATCTGAATTAAACAAATGAAGAGTAATGCTTCTTCTTCCTTAGCCAATAACATTATTCCTTTTTAAATGACTATTTTTCATCAAAAGTTCCATGAAATTATAGATTTTTATCTATCAAATTTAAAAAAAGTTAAATTATATTTTTACATTAAAATTAACTATTAATTTTAATAATTAAAAAGTATTTTAAAAATTATCATATTTATTTCATATATTTTAAAAATATATTATACTCTCAATAATTTGTTATATAATGTTTATACTTTTAATTTATTGAGTTCAATTTTAAAACTATTGAAAGGCATTTTCAAATTTTAAATTTTTAATAACACCCTAAATTTTTTTTAAAATTCTAAGATCCCCTTTTAAAAATTTTAAGAATTTTTAAAGGTTACAATTCACTTCTGAACTCACAATTATGCCTCATTAACACTCAAGTTTATTTATTTGTATAAGTAATTTTTTTATTATTTTTAATTAAAAATTAAAATATATTTAAAAAGTTTTTTTGAAGAAAAATGTTATTTACCTTGGGAATATATTTAGCTTTTCAATAATTTATAAAAAAAAATTAACAAAATTTGTTAATAAATAAATAAAAGTTTACCTCTTTTCAAACTTATGAAATAAAAATTTTTCCCAGAACTAGGTGAGAAATAGTCATTGGCCTTCTTTCAACTTTTATTTTTGAAATGGCATAACATAAGCCCTTGGTAAGCTACAGTACACAATCCAAATTAGAAACCAGGGCTTGTTATTTGGAAAGGAAGAATAGAGAGAGACAAACAAAATGAACAGAAAGTTCTTTGGACCCTAAACAAAAACCCAAGGGAACAAACCCTAATTCAAAAAAATGTGCAGACAAAAATATTTGGAATCCAAGCCCATTTTCATTAATAATTGAGCCATGAAGACAGAAAGAAGCCTTGATCATCATTGGCTTCTCTGGGTGAGAAATTAGCGGTCAAGAAATCATCATAGAACTTATTACCCAATCCATACATGTCCCTGCAATTCTTATTCCTTTTATTAATAATTAGTCTTATGCATTAAAATAAAATTAAATCATCATGCCATGAAAACCTTTCATAAGACAATAATAATAATGTGGCTTCATCTCCAAGATATTCTCAATCATAACTAATCATTATTTTCTATTTTACCCCCTTCCATTTTTACCAAACATATTTATTTTGTAAGATTTTTTAATCCCTTATTTTCAAAAACAAAATGCTATGTTTAAAATAAATTTCCATGTCAAATGAACAAACCCCATTATTCTTATATCTAATTTTTAAATTCCATTTTCAATGACTCTATCAAGTGAAATGGACCACTCTATCCATCTTGAATATTCTTTAGCTTTATAGTTATGGCTCTTCTCTATTGATGGTAATTAAAGATCCCCCTTATTCCCTTTTACACAAACTTGATGATTAAATTTCAAGTTTTATTTGATTAAATAAATATAATGTAGATAAAAATAAATGGTATTTATTTGATTGGACTTTTATTATTTTTGCTTTTTCTTTTATGAGGGTCATGATGTAATGGTAAAAGGGGCTTGATTCATATCCTTTTCTTTTGCTTTCCATCTCTTTTTATTTGGTATCCTATAAAGTTTGTTCCCAATCTAAGATGCTATTTTCTAAAAGCTATTTTAGAGGGTTAAAAAAAAAAAAAGAAATCAACTCTCATAAAAGGCAAGGCAAACCCAGTAAGAAATTGCAAGTGGGCATCTAAAATATTTGCATAAATTAGTCCTTACAATGTGTATACTAAGTAAAAATACAAATTATTCGTATTCGTTATATTCTTCCGTTTAAAATATATTATTTTATATTGTTTAATTTAAACCGTATTAAAGATGTATTTTACATATTTCTTGTATTAATTATGCATTAAACAGTTGTTTTTATGCATTTGTTTTTTCACGATTGTTGTTTTTAAAAAAATTTCAAATGACATTATTTTGAGTAAGGGTGAATTCAAATTGAGTTTGAATATCTCTTGACTCAAGTACAATTTGAATAAAAATGATTTATCAAATTCAATTTGAATTAAACTCGAGTTTGTCTAGCCACAAATCTAAACTATATATTCAAATTATAAATTCAAACTGAATTTAAACCGTAAATTTAAGTTATAAGTTCAATATAAATCAAACTAAACTCTTTTTAGTTCAAATTTGACTTAAAATTTATAGGTCTTGAGTATTTAGAGAGGTTTCAGACTATGAAAAAATTTATATAGATGAAGATATTAGTTTTAAAACCACTGATTCTTACATAAATAACATGATAAATAATGATGACCTCTCTTGGTTGGTGCTCGAAATTGAGTTTTTATTATTTGTTGGAATATAATTTGAATCTTGGTTATACTATAATTTAAATTTAAATTATGTTATATGTTTAAAACTCTTATTTAAATTTTATCCATGTTATGTACTTACAATTTAAATATTATTTATGTTACATGTGTTTGAAACTATATTTAAGTCTTGAATACGTATATTATGTTTGATAATCTTTAGACTATAATTTGAATTTTGATTATATATTATGTTATATTTGGTTTAATAATCAATTAAAAAGTTTATATTTAAATTTTTATATTGATTCTAACAAAATAATCCGTAAAAAATACTAAAATTTTATAATTGATATTACTTTATTTTAAAAAATATATATTATTGAGGATGTATTGTATTAAATCCAGATACATATTTCATACTTGTTTATATCCAAATTTTATGATTTTTGTTAAATATGTTTCTTTTCTTATCATTAATTAATATAATTCTGATACTATTTATTTTGGTGTTCCCATATTTAGTAAGTATGGGAATGTGGGATTTAATTTGTTTTCTGTTTCCTAAAATATGTTTTTCATGACAAAACATTAGAGACAAGCAAGAGACCAATTGGTTGAATATATGACATCAAAAAATTAGTTAACAAAGACAGGTTATTTCAGAAATCTTAAGGACATTAGGGGTAATAAGGGACTTTTAATCAAGAAAAAAAAAATAATGAAGAAAAATATGTTGGCTCAAATATGTGGCCTTCTGATCAGTGTTCAAACTTTGTGCATACCAAATTAAAGAGGATTATTATTTTATAATAAAACTTTGACATATTAATAAATCCACCCCAATCTTTATTTTGAATCAAAACATTTAAAAGTCTATCAATTAACTCATAAATAAACCCTTTACAGGACATTTGAAGTTCTACTATCTTAAAAAAAAAAAAAAAAGTTTATTTTATTGTTTTATTATCGATAGATTGAAGTCTTGAATCTCGAATTATATTAGTGATTTGAAAAAATAATAATGGGTCACTCCCTTGTATTCCCTAATATTTGGCCTGATAATCTGATCCAATCCAAGTATCTTTTTTAATCATCATTTAGAAAAGAAGCACTAAAGATGAACAAGAAATATACTTTCCCAACATGTTTCTTGACATTTTGTTTTGGGTACAGAAAATTTGCTTTTGGTGTTTCCTAAAAGTCCAAAAGAATGAGCGAACAAAGTCATAAAGATTTGGACCAGCAATGCATGAAATCTGAAGTGGGACTCCAAAGATAAACTTTTATATATTAAAATCCTTCATATATATATATGTATGTATGTATGTATGTATGTATGTATGTGGGTTGATTTATATTTTATGTATATGGGTTGATTTTTATTGTGACAATCTACATAATTTATAAAATGAAAAATAATTAATGTCAATTATTGGTGGTTAATTGATGCCAAGTAGGCACATGAAACTCAATTTTTATGGGGACCTACAATTAAAGAACTTAATTACATAATTTACAAATATTAATTTTATTGATGACCTCTCCTTCTACATAGGCTAGGTGACTGAATTTTAACTTTGTGATTTAGGCCAAATGACTTTTTCCCACATAAGTTTTTAGATTTGAAAATTTTAATTTTATATCCATCGTTCACTTTTATTAATGAATTCTATCATATAAAATGGTAAAAACATTATTTTAACGCAAACTAAAAATAATAATTTAAAAAATATAATTTTTTATTAACAAAATTTTATATTTATCATTCTCTCTATTTTTTTTTATTTTCTTTATTAGTATCTCTTTCTTTTCTTCTCTCAATTATGTGGTTTACGTGTAATTAAAATAAAGTATATAAAGTTTAATAAGAATGATAAACTAAATTGTCATTAGTTAATATATATCAAGTTATATAACATTAAACATTTTGATGGGATCTAATTGTAATTGAGTTTAAATAAGTGTATAATAACTACATAAAATTTATCTTACTTGTTTCTTTTCAATAAATACCAATTTATCTTCTTTTTTTTTTTTTTGGTATTCATAAATGTAAATTTAAGGTTATTGGGAGATTTACTTGGATATTGAAAAGTGAAAAATTGGTGGTGAAAATGATGGAACAAGAAGGATGGCTAATGGTGAATATGGTTGGAGAAAAAGGATGATTCATGATATTAATGGTGAATATGATGTGAGAAGAGAAATATTGATGGATAGTTAGGGGTGAATATGATGGGAGAAAAAAGAGGATAATCAATGGTAATGTTGTTGATGGAGATGAAGAAAGTATTAAGAGGATGGTCGACGGTTAATACTGAATTGAGATAACGAGAAGAGAAGAAACCAAAAATGAAAAATAAACAATTTTTTTAATAAAAATAAATCTAATTATAATTATAATTATAATTGTGGAGGTTAAATTTATTGGAGAATAAATTAGTCAATTAAATTTTAATTTTTTATAAGAATAGTTTTATAATTTTGATAAATTTATAGACATATCGATAATTAAAATTTATGTTAAATTATAGACCAAACGACTTATTCACACCTAAGGTTTCTTTAAATGACAAATTTCTATTCAAAAACTTTTGAAAAACTGAATATTCATTCATTAACCAAAGTCAACTGTTAAATTTAACAATCAGCTATTAAATTTAATTAGTTTGAGGGCTATTTTTGTCTTTTTAAATAAAAATAATAATATAAAAAATATATTTTATAAAAATAACTAAAATAAAAAATAATAATAAAAAATTTTAAAAAATTAATACAATTGTAAAAATAAAATAAAAATTTTTAAAAGGCAGTCAATGCCGCCGACAACGGTGGCTACTGTTAACATATTAGTGGCAAGATCTGACTGTTGATAGCAAAAACAGTAAGATCTGACACAGACAACCAAATTTGGTTACTTTTATTATCTAAAATAGTTAGAAACAAGTGGTTTCAAAATATTCAGATTCGACTATCAATCGAATTAGGTGATCATTTTAGGCTGCTCAGTTAGGTTAACACCGGTGATACAATCACCAGCAGTATGACTTCTTAAAATTTTTATTTTACTTTTATATTTAAAAAACTTATAATTAATTTTAAAAAAATTAATGATTATTTTATATTAAATTTTAATGTAATATTAATATTATTTATTTTTATGAAAGATGTTTTGGATTTTTTTATATAAAATGTTTAAAAAATTGAAAAAGAGATCGGTATTTAACTTTTAAAAACTTTTTAGATGATTAAATCATTTAAGAAAACCTTAGGTGGGACATACTTAGGCCAAAATTATAATATGATATTTTTATCATTAAATTAACAATGAACAAACAGTAATTTACATTAAAACCAAATGAAATTTATTATATAATAGTTGAAAATTTGTGTTTTCCAAATTTAAATACAATAATTTGACCGATGATATATATTGAAAATTAAAATCCAGCCTACATGTCTAGTAACTGGATACAATTACCAACTTACCCTTAAAGAGTTGCTAAAAATAGTTTTTTAATTGAGGTAGGTCAGTGGAGCCCACAAATAATGCCTTATTATAAGGTTAATCCTCTTAATTATCATTTTACACCTCTAAACTAACTTCAATTATTTAATCAACAACTGCCCACTCCACTTGGGCAGGTAAAAAATTAGGCCATGCACTTGGACACATCTTATCCTTGTCTTTCAAATTTTTAAAAAGTTTTTTATATTTAAACATTTCTTTGAATAAAAACTTCATAAATTAGGGTTCATTATAGTAAATATAAGAAAAACAACTTTCACTTTTGGATTATTTAATTCTATTAAATAATTTTGAGATTTAAAAAAATTATTTCAAGTGATGTTCCAAGAAACGTTCTAACTTTTTAGGTAGTCTTTACAAAGGAATAAATGTAAAATTGCATCAAAATTAAAAAAGAAAAGGTACTTTTATTTGACAATGTCAAAATTTTGTACAAAAGCCAGCTCATGAGCAATGGGCTTGTGCTGTGGGGTCCGAAATTCCAAAGGAACAACCATACCGATGCAAGTCTCGTACTAATTTGGCAGTTGAAACCAATCACCATTTATACATTAATTAATCATTTTAAATTCATTAAAATTGTTTTCATGTGTCGGTGCTCGATGCTCGACAGTCTCTAACATATTATTATAATTGTATTAGTTTTGAAAGGAGATTTATGAAATTGTTGGGTGTACAACATAAGGTCGAGGGGTTGGGCTTCATTTATTTATGTAATAAAGACGTGAGTTGAAAAGTAAAGGGGTCTGTCGAGGCAGGAGAGGAGATTCACATTTACTGCCTTATTTTAGACAGAAAGACAATCCGTTTTTGTTGACTCCATATTCGGCGTAATTCTCGGTCACCCAAATTTCTTCCTTCTATTTGTGCATGCTGCTGCCCACATCATAATCCACTAATTTCTACGTTTATTGTTACAAGCCCTGGCAACGCCCCCACTGCTTCAGTGGTACCAATATGCCTTCCAACTTTGTTATTTTGTTTTTTTTTTTTAAAGAGAGACCCTCCTCCATTTTTAACAATATGGTATGGGTCCGTCAACCATGAATTGCGACATCCACCATACGTGTTTGTATTTTATTTAGGTTGTATGAACATAGGGTAACTTCTTTCATGCACCTCCCATGTGATTTCCTGAATCTTTCGTGCCGACCTAGATGAGTTCGGGGACTTCATAATAAAAAGGATTATTGATTATCCCTATACAAACTAACTGAAAGGCAGAGTCATTCCCTTGGTAGGTTTATGGAAGGACAAACCCAGTTGATTTTAAGCTGACAAAACAATGTAATATTCAAACTTAGCTGTACTATTGGGGTGCCATTCTGCTGTTTTGAAACTTTAGATAAATGGTGGTGAGAAAGGTCAAAGAAAATTATCCTTTTATCCCTTCTCACTTGAATTTGACTATGGTTAAGGGGATGTAACTTGAGATAATAATGAAAAGACAATATTTATTTATGAAATATTTATTTGATAAATATTTATGAAATAAAATACTTATTTGAGAATTCTTTAATCTAGCATGGTCAATGACCCTGAATTCGATTAGGTTTCCCACTCAAATAGGCCAAAATGTGAGAGAAGACTAATTAAACAAAAAGGAATTGAGTCGAAAGCTATTTATGTGGCTTAGTACATATTTCTTGTAATTGTTATATAATTTTATAGTACAACATGAACATCATGATGCGGTATGACAGTTTGTTCAAATCGCAAAACCTTAGTGTATGTTCCTTGCGACTAATTTTACAAGGCTATTGAATCGCTGCTGCAGTTTAACCATGAGTCAATCGTTTCAACTAATTTGAACTTCGGAAACGGCTGGCTGGTGGAACCTGTACATACACCAACGGGAAAAAAAAAAAAGAAGAAAGAAAAATTAACGGGAGTCAGCCCAGCAGAATCTTAGCTGGATGCAGCATTTTCGCTCTCACTGTCACTCAAGCATGCATGCTCCCTCTTCCTTCAACATTTCCCCTCTGATCCCATTCTCATTCATCTCTTTCTCCACCCCCATTAACTAATTAACCACTTAGTCCCCACAAATCACTCGCTACTGCCATTACTCTCACTACACCACCTCTTTGTATAGTCTTCTTCTTCTTCTTCTTCTTCAACACGATGCTTAACTCCTTATTCTTCTCCTTCTTGATCTCAATCTTGATTCCTGTTTCGTGCTCCTCCATTTCCAACCGTAGGATTCTCCATCAACCATTCTTCCCTCTTGATTCTCTCCCTCCTTCTGAACCTCCTTCATCTCCTCCTCCCCCTTCGCCTTCTCCCCCTACGCCTAAGTTTCCCTTTTCTTCTTCCTCTTCCACCCCCAATTCCCCTTTCTTCCCGTCTTACCCCTCCCCTCCTCCTCCTCCTTCTCCCTCTACTTTCGCCTCCTTCCCCGCCAACATTTCCTCGCTTATTCTCCCGCATTCCCCTGAGCAATCCAAACCCACTTCCCGAAAACTCCTTATTCTCGCCATCGTCTCCGTCCTCTGCGCTTGTCTTGTCGCCGGCATTTTACTCTTTTTGTACTTCCGTCGCCGTCGTCTGAAGACTAACCGCCCAGAAAATGACGTCAAAAGTAACGGTCACAGTAACAGCAATAGCAACAGCAACCGTTCCTACCCGCCAAATATCGAACCTAACAACGCACGGAAGCACAGAACTACGCGGACTTCTAGTTCCGAGTTCCTCTACTTGGGCACTTTGGTTAATTCACGCGGCGGCATCGACGAAAGTGCTACTGATTCGCGCGTTAATAGTTGTGTTTCGCCGGAGCTTCGGCCGCTACCGCCGCTGGCTCAGCAGACTAGTTTCAGAGAGAACCACAATGAAAATGCTGACGTGGCGTCCAGTATGGCGGAGGAAGAGGAGTTTTACTCACCTAGAAATTCGTTGGGTGGAACCGGTACCGGATCCGGTTCAAGACGAGAGTTCGCAACCATAGCTAGTGGAGAGAGTATCGGAGGAAGAAACAGTGAGTCCAGTAGTTGTTCGTGTTCGTCCTCGAGTTCTCGATCTTTATCGGCGAGTATTTCTCCGCCGATAAGTCTGAGCCCGAAAAGATCGGAGTCGGAGCCCAAATCTCCCGAGATAACTCAGCCCCTTCCGATGCAACCTATTTTTGCTTTGGCATCTCCTTTGCAATCATCCCCAGATCGAAATGTACAGTCTCCTTTACTTTCGATTGCTTCTACTTCACCGGACACGAGATTATCACCGTCAAGATACAATCTTTTGGATCGAAATTTAATTTCTTCTGCTTCTACTTCACCCGATAGGGAATCTTTATCATCCGATATATCGTTGCAGAAGAACCAAGAATTATCACTAAGGTTGGACGATGCTAGCCCACTTTCTTCGGCTTCTACTTCTACACATAGAGTGTCGGCGAAGAGCCCAGATGGAAGTGTACGGTCTTCGTTTTCGTTCTCACCAGATAGAATTCCAAAGAAAACCCGAAATAATTCACCGAGCATATCCGACATTTCGGGTCAAAATAATCAGTCTTCTCTATCTCCTTCCCCGGAAAGAGTCTCAGATCAGTCATCGCACAGAAGTTCAAAGAAAATTGATGCTCCAAGAAATTCCGATATTTCGGGTCAAAGTAGCCCGGGTGAGTCATCGAGAAGTTCAAATGTCTCGGATCAGATTTCGTCTCCTGTAAGAATAAACAATGCTGTTCCAGCACCCCCGCCACC
This sequence comes from Anacardium occidentale, assembly GCA_026122585.1. Lineage (NCBI taxonomy): Eukaryota > Viridiplantae > Streptophyta > Magnoliopsida > Sapindales > Anacardiaceae > Anacardium > Anacardium occidentale. Next base: position 33,489 of record JAJEJH010000309.1, read on the forward strand.
TCCACCACCTCCACCACCGCCTTTGCAAAGACGCTGGGAAGGTAAAGTGGCTCCAAGTTCAACACTAATTGGTCTTAGTCAAACAATGTCTAAGCCACCCGTTTTGATACCGCCGTCAAGGCCTTTTGTGATCCAAAATCCAACAAAAGTCTTGCCTGTTGAGTTGCCATCAAGTTCTAATTCATTGGAGAATAATGTTGATGAGAGTTCGAAACCGAAGTTGAAACCTTTACATTGGGATAAAGTGAGAGCTAGCTCTGATCGGGAAATGGTTTGGGATCATCTTAGATCAAGTTCTTTCAAGTAAGTTACTGCAATATTTATGATTTTATCTTCACTTTTAATGGTTGAAAGTTGTGTTTTTAATATGATGGTGTAGTTGTTATCATGTTCATTTCGATTAAGCTTGTACAATTGGGCTGATTGCAGATTGAATGAGGAGATGATTGAAACATTGTTTGTAGTAAACACACCAAGCACGAGACCAAATCAAACAACTCCACGCCCGGTTCTTCCTTCACCAAACCAAGAAAATAGAGTGCTTGATCCCAAAAAGTCACAAAACATTGCAATTCTTCTGAGGGCATTGAATGTCACCGTTGATGAAGTTTGTGAAGCCCTTTTAGAAGGTGAAGTGAAGTTGGTGCTCTTGTTCTAATTCCCAGAATATAAATTTGGTGTGACTCCTGTTAAAATTATTCTGATTTGATGGAAATTGATAAAGCATTAGATTGATGCAACGTTAACGGAACAGGATTTTTATAACATTGAAAGTCAAATTTGTATGTTCATATTCAACTTGATAAAGTTGCATTTGGTTATCATCTGAGGTACATATTGCCAGTGTGACTCTCTCACATCACAAGTTTTATGTTCTATGTTACCATAGAGGCATGGATGCAGAAAAAGTAGTTATTTCTTGTAACAAATTGCTGTTGTTTGCAAAGGAGTTTTAATTGTATGTGCCCAGAATTTGCCTTATCCAAGTTGTTCTCATAAATTGGAAAAAGGCATTCAACTGGATCCTTTGAATTTTGTCTTCAATAAATTTTCTATTAAATTCTTTTCTCTGTGTTTAATACGTGAGTGACTCATATTTATACTCGGTTCTTTTTTCCCTTGATATATTTGGTTGTTTAATAGTTACTTCCTAATGTTATTTTATTAAGATTCTTTCCTCGCTCAATTTATAATTCAGTGTTCATTTTCGATTCGAACCTGCTCTACTAATCATTCCTGTTGTGCATTTATATTAACTTTTCTTGGTATCTTTGAAAAATGTAGTCATAAAATATTTCTTTAAAACTATCCCATTGCGTTTTTTCTAATATTTTTGCACTAGAAGGTAACTGAGTCATTGGGCTGCATGATTCCACATTCAAGAAATTATACATTCTTTCATTAAGTTCCATCTTTCACTGAAACCAAATAGTGCCTTATATATTTTTCTCTTTGAAGGTTCCCTTTATCAGTGGGGTCAGTCCTCGTTTTGACTTATTTAAATTGCAACTGAAACAATTTTTATTTTTGTACAGGTAATGCGGAGACACTTGGAACTGAACTTCTTGAAAGCTTATTGAAGATGGCTCCGACCAAAGAAGAAGAACGGAAGTTGAAAGAGTGTAAAGATGACTCACCCAGCAACTTTGGTTCTGCAGAGAAATTTTTGAAGGCAGTGCTTGATGTACCTTTTGCATTTAAAAGAATTGATGCAATGCTTTATATAACCAACTTTGAGTCTGAGGTTGAGTACCTCAAAAAGTCATTTGAAACTCTGGAGGTGAGTCATGCTATTTCATCTCTCTCTGATCCTGTGTCTTCCCATTGAAATTTTGTGTCTCAGTCATTTCTCAGCATAATGCAGATACTATCCTAAGTGTGCCTGGGTTCTCATGTATGTTCTTAGATTACTGCCAGTTTCATTAGTTGGCATTCCAATATCACCACATAAAACCATGTTTGTCTCTCTCTCTCTCTCTTCCCATCTATATGTGTAGGTGCATGTGACATGTGCTGTGAACTTGGGGATTTTTGTCATCCTATGTGTAGGTGCATGTGACATATGCTGTGTGCTTAGGGGATTTTGTCATCCTTAACAATGGAGATGTATTTTGATAGTGCATATTGTTTTTATCAATTATCTTAGGCCACTTGGTGACCTGGAGATCCTGGAAGGCATACATAGGTGTTTAGAGAACTATCTGGCTTATGTCTTGTGGACTTGTGAAGGCTAGAGAGTTGTGCTTCATTTTTCCAGCGATTTTGGGTTGAGATGTATTATATTGTTGCTATTTTAGTTGGTCAAGTTTCATGACTCTCTTTTTTCATCTGTTCAGGCTGCCTGTGATGAATTGAGAAATAGTAGAATGTTTCTGAAGCTTTTAGAGGCTGTGCTTAAGACTGGGAACCGCATGAATGTTGGGACAAACCGTGGTGATGCCCACGCCTTTAAGCTCGACACACTCCTCAAGCTTGTTGATGTCAAGGGTGCAGATGGAAAAACTACACTACTGCATTTTGTTGTGCAAGAAATTATAAGAACTGAAGGTGCTCGTCTTTCAGGTACTAGCCAAAATCCTGATGATGCCAAGTGTAGGAAGCTAGGCTTGCAAGTTGTTTCTGGTCTAAGTACAGAGCTCATCAGTGTGAAGAAATCTGCTGCTATGGATTCTGATTTGCTCAGCAGTGATGTGTCTAAGCTTTCTAGAGGCCTTGCAAACATCAGTGAGGTTGTGCAATTAATTGAAAAACAGGGGTCGAACGAAAGCACCAAGAAATATTCGGAGTCAATGAACAGGTTTATCAGAATGGCGGAGGAGGAGATTATAAGGATTCAAGCCCAAGAAAGTGTTGCTATGTCTTTAGTGAAGGAGATCACAGAATACTTTCATGGAAACTCAGCAAAGGAAGAAGCTCATCCCTTCAGAATCTTCTTGGTGGTGAGAGATTTTCTTACAATTCTTGATCGGGTTTGCAAGGAAGTTGGTATGATAAATGAGCGAACAATAGTTAGTTCTGCCCATAAATTTCCAGTTCCAATAAATCCAATGCTACCAGTTCCAGTAAATCCAATGGCACCACGAAGTTTTACCGGATTTCCCGGGAGACAACAGTATAGTTCCTCCGATGATGAGAGTACTTAGTATTTTTGGCTTGTGTTAGGATATAAGCTCTGTTCACTTCTCCAGAAACCCGCCAAGAATTGGGTGGTCGTGCCAGTTGGTTGGAGCTTGTCTAGGCTTGCCACGTTTCTGTAATTTATTTTTCAGTACTTTTTTTATCTGCATCTGTATAAATCCATGTAAAAGATTTTGGGAAAATTGTGTCCTATAGATAAATATACAGATTTCTTCGAGTAGAATATGATAGTCTGTTGAATTAGTTGAATGTTTTGTTAAGTATAAACCTCTCAAACACTTTTTTGGGACGGCAGATAATTGCAGATTTCAGAAAGCTTCTAAATTTTCCCGTTATATAAACTTAGCCTACATCATACCTAAGGACATGTAACCAATGGTGGTAGATATATATACTCATTTCAAGACAAATAACTGAACAATCATGATAAGGACATATTATCCAATGGTGGTTGACATATGCACTCATTTTAAGACAAGTAAACACTAGAGAATTACAGCAGTGCGACCTTGGAGTCTGACAGACTTTAATTTGCTCACACAGGAGAAGAATAGGGAGGAATGAAGGGGCAATAGCAGAAGAACACCAAAAAGCTGGGAATGGGGAGATAACAGTAATGGGACATAAAAAAGTGTTGGTCCGAGAGCAAGAAGATTCCGGGACCATACTAGCTATCCCACATGGCAATACATGAGTGGTGAAGTCAAAAAGTGGTGGTCCTGGAGCAAGAAGATTCCAATCCATGTCGCAATACATGTGTGGTGAAGACAAGGAAAATAGTTAGTAGAGGAAGAAGAATAATAAGAGTGGAGAAAAGGAAAGAGGCAGCAAATGACTATTGTGTTGATTGTCCTGTATTGGGAGAGAAATGGCCTCTCAAACTGCCAGGGTTAGTTTTAGTGTGTAGGAGAGAACCGGCCTCTCGACTTGTCAAGATTGAATATAGTTGCGTTGTAAAGTTTATAAAGTTAACATCATATATGGTCGTGCATAAAGGTATGCATGCTCGTATATGTGATACCCTTAAATTTTCTTATGATCGGAGGGCAATCACGTAAAGGACATCACGTCTATCCATGTCATGTAAGTTAAAGCATTAGGGACAATCGTATAGAACAGGTTATGACTTTTCATAAAGTAAAGAGGTAATTTTACTCCTAGGTTTTATTACATTTGTGAGTAAGAGGTAGAAATTTGACTCGTAATAGCACCCAATTATTAGATAGTTGTCTAACAATGTAAAAAAAAAAAAAGGGGAGAGGGGGGAGCAGAGGGGAGGAATGTGATAACTTATATGGTTAGAGTGCTAAATTTATAACTCGACCTCGTTCGATCAACATAGATAAATAATTTTAGCTTTAATTGTACTTCAGCTCATTATTTCACCTTATTGCTTAAGTTATGCAAGTTATCCCAACATAGGATTTACAATATAACCTAGATGACCCGTTAGAACCATAAAGTTTTTTGAGATTATGAAATGGGATATTGGAGTTTCCTAATTTAAGAGATTAGTAATAGAATATCCATGTCATCTTAGTCGGAGTCTAAATGTGTACTCTTGATGACACAATTAAGGTGGATTAAGTTAAGGGGTAAAATAAGGATTAAATAAAAGTCTAAGTAAAGTCTTATACTTACCAAGTGTCATTTACTCACTTTTTTACTCTTCATATGTATAGGTACAGGTGATCATAATAGTTAAAGGGTAAGAGGTGGTTAGGAGCATGAATCAATATGAGGGCATAATAGTCTTTTTATTCTCAATTATTATGTTTGGTTTTTGTATGTATGGTACATGTGATCATGATAATTGGGGGCTAAGAGGTGGTTAGAAGCATGAATTGATGTGAGGGCATAATAGTCCTTTTATTCTCAATTATTATGTTTGGTTTTTGTATGTATGAACTATGAATTGTTATGTTATGTTTATATATATATTGTGGTTTATGATTACATTTTAGTTTTTGGAAATTCTTTGTATGCATCTGTAAAATTTTCTAATTTGGGTATTTTGGTCATTTTAAATTAATAATATGCATGTATATGACGTTTTTAATTTATGCATGCACTAATAGTTTGTTTAGTGGCATTTTCCCCTAGAGGATAGTATTTGTGGAAAGGGGTGTTTCAAGTTAGTGTCAGAGCCTGATTTTACTACCAAAATGTATGTCTTAGAATATGGGTACCTAAGTTAAGTAAGCCTTTCACGCTATGCTAATTGTATTTACAAAACTGTAGGTTTAAGTTTAAATTTGTTACTTGCTAAGTATATTATGGTGTTAACTAATATGGATTTTTTAAGATCATGAAGAGATCTAGATGTTTGAATAGCAAAAAAGAGAACCTTTAAAGTGCAAAAGATTTAAGGGAAACTCTCATAACCCCTTAACTAGGTTTAAGTGTCTTTATCGTGAGAAACATAGTTAGAGAAGTGTTAAAGTAGTAGGGTAACACTCTAGTTTAACCAAGTAAGTCAGTTCAGGTATCGCCAACATAAGTCCACTAGAAAGGGCTTTAGAAGAAGCATTAGTTGTGGAAAAGACTCAATTACATTTGATTTATGGGCTATTAGGCATTCATCAACCTTATAAGTTTTCAACCAGTAAGGACCTTACCATAGTTGAGAAGTGGGTTGAAACTATGAAAAGTGTGATGCCCTTTTTTAAGATGTTAAACAAGGAAAATGTCTAGTATGCCACCTATCTCCTTAATGACGATATAAAAGTATGGTGGAATTTGTTTTAAGAGGTAGTTGCAATGTCAAAGGTAACCTAAGTAGATTTCAGAAGTCTTTTTTGAGATATAATACAAAAGTGCAAACATAACCTGCTTATGGCCTAAGAATTCATTAATCTTTCTTAGAGGATTAGATTAATGAAAGAGTATGCTGCTAGGTTCAACGACCTAACAAGGTATGCTTTAAAGATAACAAGTACAAAGTAAGGCAAAATAAAGAAACTTAGTCCAACTATTGCCAAAGATGTTATGAAAAGAGCTTAGACACCTCAGAGTTATAATAAGGCATTAAGTAAGGCCATGAGATTAGAGGTTTTATTACAAATGATCACCTTAGATTCAATATCAATTCCTTAGAAAGAAAATATTAATGATAAGAGGAATCAACTAGAGCCTGAAAAGTCAAATAAAGGTACAAGGTTTTTCTAGTCTAAGGGTAAGAAAAATAGGAAGGGCAACAAGAAGTATAAGAGATCAGATGGCTCAACCAATTAGAGATATGAAAAACAACATAGGGACAAGCGACTAAGTGGTTAGAGTGTATGATTTAAATATAGACAACTAAGACATATACCTAGACACTATCTAGGAACCCTAGCTAAAGTACAATAGATAATTGGGGGAGCCACTACTAGAGTGTTAACATTGCCTAGGGGTTTAATAGATGTCAACCCTTCATCAGCTACCAAATAGTTGTTATTCTTTAATAATCCATTCTATCTTTTAATTGATAGTTATGCTACTCATTATTTTGTAGCTAGAGGTATAGTAGAGAGGTTAAAGGTAGAACTAGTATCAGTCAAGATTAAGTTGGTAGATTATGGTTCAATTATTAGTGACCAAATATTTCTATGACAGATAATAGTTACAAATTTCAAGCAGTTAATGGTATATTTGATAGTCTTTGACATGCCTAATTATGATATGATATAAAGAATAGATATTATAGGGAGGCATTAAGCTGAAATTGACTGCTAAGATAAGAAAGTTTGGTTTAGTCTAGATGATAGAGACCATTTTGAGTTCAGTATAAAACAAATCAATAATATGATGATCAATTGTATCAAGGTCGAGAACATGTTAAACAAAAAGTGTATAAGCTACTTGGCTCATGTAGTAATTAAGAGTGGATTCAATCTCTAAAGTTTAAGATTTGCTAGTTGTTCAAGAATTCCTAAATGTTTTCCTAAATGAATTACCCAAACTAGCATTAGAAAGAGAGGTAGAGTTAGCATAAAATTAATATTAGACATAATAGCTACCTCTAAAGCATTCTATAGAATTATAATAACGTAAGGGTAAAATGGTCTTTTAAGCTAGAAAATCAAGATTAGAAGTGAGATTTTGTGATAGAAAATAGAGTTGAGAGGTTTTAAGGGTAAAATAGTATTTTAAAAGCTAGTTCTGGCATATGTATAAGTCTTTTTAGGAGATTGTTTCATATAATGTGCAAGAAGAAGGGAAATATGTGATTTTTCCTTGACACATGACCGTGTATCGCGTTAGTTTTGCCATAGATGCCACATTATTTCTCATTTTCTCACCCAGCTTATTTTACCCAACTTTTCCTTTTATCTTCCTAGTAAACCTTAGGTCAAAACCCATTCTACTGGCAACCACAATCTATATTAGAGAGCCAGAGGCAATAAAGATAGAGAATGAACTTCCATGGCTAGAGGTAAGTGTTCCCTTAACTATTTCACCTTGTTTCATAGTATGTTTCTCCTGTTAGTGAGACTTTAAGAATAGTGGTCGTATGTTTGATGCTTGTTCAGTTTGTTTGATGCATAAAAAATGATAATTGGAAATTGATTGAGTGCATGATTCCATGAAAATGTGTGTATATATATATATATGAATCTCTATGTTTTATACTTCTTATTGGGAAATGAAGTATGTTTGGCATGGTGGGTATTACAAAGATTAAATTGAGTACACGATCGTGCACCCACTGATGCACGATCGTGTAGTCTTATTTTTATGATAGCATATCTTTACATAGTAGTCGTGCATGCTTGGAAAGTCTTGACACACATCTATGCAGTCAAGAACATGACCGTGTGTTTAATCCTAAATTTATATGCCTGTATAAGTAGGATACAAGTGTTTGTAGGCTACTACACGCTTGTGCAAGTATAGGACACAACCTTGTGCCCTGATGCATACTCGTATGCCTTGCATTGCACGTTCGTGTGGTAAGCTAAAGTTTTATGATAAAATTTCAAAAGCTAGCATGACCGAAAGCACGCCTCATACGCAGTTTCGTGTGTTACTTTAGATGATCGTGTATTGAGTAGTATACACCCGTGCACCTTAGGTAAGGCAAAATACATGACATGTTATACTAAAGTTTTCAAAAAAGGACCCAAGGATCTAGTAGTATGTTTTTAAAAGTATAGATATGTAGGATCCTACTACCGTTTGTACTACTGTTACTATATTACATAAATTATTATCAAAATAATAATATTTTATTATATTGTACTAGAAAATAAAGCCTTGGTTAGTACATACAGTAGGAGTCCAACACAAACTGCTTATTGAAAATACATGCTGTACGAAAGTTTATAAATGAAATGCGATAGAATGCTAAAACACACTATACAATATCCTGAATAAAATTCATATTTTATTACTATTAATAATTAATAATTGAAAACATAAATGATACTATACATCCCATATGCATGAATGACATAAGCATGCGAGCCAACATACTATCAGTTGAAAACTCGATACACATATACATACATATATATAATTGAAAATATTAGGTAAGAACCCGTTCGAGCTGTATCCCTTTCTTTAGCCATCTCACGTTCTAAGCCCAACTCTCCAACTCAACTTGTAAGAAAAAGGAAACTACAAGAGATAAGTGACAAGTCATTCAGTAAACATCTCTTACCTTTACCCTCGGGTAAGCTCTGAGCTGATATACCACTGGCTAGTTACTAAACTAGTGAACTTAATTAAGTTCTTTGCTAGCCTAATAATTTCTTCTCTTATCTTATTCTCTGTTTTCTTTTTTTTTTTTTAATGTTTTCTTACTCTGTTCTATTTCGTTACTGTTCATCTGGCTACTAGCTTAATCGACTCTATTTTGCCTGCAGCTAGTTTGACTACTCATCTGATATACTTAACTTAATTCATTTATGATCTTATAGCAATCCCTCTCTAGCTTAACTTATTGTTCAAACACTACCTTATGCTGTGTCGTAAATACGTATATGAGTATACGTAAATAACCCAGTATGAAGAGGAATCTGAGTGGTATAATTTAACTTACTAAGTTCTCTTTCTACTATTCATTATTATGTCTTCTTTTTTTACTATTCTGTTATGACTTATTCTGTAAACTTACTTATTCTGTTATATGTTTGCTATTCTATACATACTTATATTTTTGGTATTATATATTCTGTCCGTATTGCTAATTATCAGTTTGTTTGATAATTTCTCTATTTTACTTGCTCTTGTGCTATGTATGACATGATATAAAGTATGCTAAAATCATGTCTAATGATGCTGAAAATCATAATGAGCCCTTGAGCCAATTTATTAAAAACATCTTTTTGATAACTGATTTTACTAAAATATTGTTGGGATTCGAAGATTTTGAAATACTGAAAATACTAAATAAAACTGTATCTAAAAACTCTATATTCGAAGATACCTACTGTGTTGATCAGACTGATGAATACAAGGATTCGATATCTTAGCCATGCGGGTTGAACCATACCAGCAAAGTGCCAGTAAGTTAAAATATATACCATACCAGCCCTTGGACCAATAAGTTAAAACTGAACCAATCTAACTACAGTCAAAAAACTGAAATCTCATAGATGCCCTCTTATATTCACCTTTACTAACTAACCCGGGTATGAGATTGTGACACTGAAAACTGATGCATCTGGATTCCTTGATCACTTTTTCTAAAAACACTGAGTTGACATGTCATATCATGTAATGTATATCATGTATGATAATTTATCATTTCTTTCCTTATGATTACTTTTTGTTTATATGTACATTGATTGTAGTTTTATTTTGTGTATTATGTTCTGTATGTTTCCTGTTTTATATGTTTCATAACTGTTTCTTTTTTTGTATATATTTCTGTACTGTTTTTATTTCTGTTTCAACATCTGTATATACATATCTGTACATATATACATGTGTATATGCGTTTATTGTGTTTGTCACTGTTTTCTTGTTTTCATCTGTTTTCTAATCACGTTCTGTTATTTAAACTATTTTTATACTACTATTAAGTTTCTCTTAATTATGACTGTGGATTCTCTGTGTCTCTTCCTTCTTTATACTTATTCTTATTCATAATCTGTTGTTTCTTCTCTTATTTCACTTAGAATATGTGATATGTCTCTTTATTACTGATATTCTAATGAATGGGAAAGAAATCTCTTATTTTCACAAGATGCATAGGCGTGCACTATCGAACGCACGAGCATGCATAAAGGTGCACGGGCTGTGACCTAGTCATGCAACCCAACCATACTAGCTGCTGGAATTCTACTTATTCTTCTCTTCTGCTAACGTACGACTGTGACCCTCAAGTGCATGATTATGACCCTACTATAATCCAATCGTACACACCTAGTATGCATGACCGTGACCCTACTAAAACAAGACTACACGGGTGTGCGTCCTGCTTTGTTTTGACGCCCATGGTTGAAACACGCAGAATCACCACCAATCTCAACTCAAATCACCACCAATCTTCAATTAAACATATTATAACAAGCATACATGCTAAATACACTGCTATTAACATATTTTCCCCATCATTCACAGCCAAATCAAACTAACATCTTTCTAACCCTTAAATACATATACATATGCATCAAGGGAACTAAACATACTTCTATCACCAAATCTCTCATCTATTTCATCATGATCATCATCTCATAAACATGCTAGTAAACTGAAAACACTCATTTAAAGAAATATAAACCATGGAAAGAGGGAAGAAGGTAAGAGGATACTTACCTGGAGCTACTAATGACATCAATCTCTTTATCTCTGGCTGAATCTTGGTTGGATTGATTGTTAAAAGCTGGTTAATCTCTCTTTCAATTGATTAGAGTTAGCTGGAGAGAAAGGAAGGGAAAATGGGTAAAAAGCTGGCTAAAACTGGCAGAGGAAAATTTGACTTTATATATAGCAGTAGGCATGCACGGGCGTGCAATAAGATGCACAAGCATGCATGAAGAGAAAGGAATGCACGGACGTGTGTCCAGAGACGCATAGTCGTATGCCTCCTACAAGCTGCATATAAAGTCTTTAAAAGACTATTCCACACTCCTAACTCAATGAAGCTGATCTTCGACTGACAAATCTCTCTTCCAACCCCAATTCAAGGTCTAAAAAGACCATTCTAACCTCAAAATATTATAAGATATATGATGTTTCAGACATTAGTTAGAGGTGAATATGATAGGGTACTTATGAGTTCACACACTCGTTAGAGAGAAAAACTAACATTTGTTAGAGAGAAAATAGTTTTTGACCAAACTTGTTAGAGAGAGCGTTGGTTGTATATGAGTAAATTTTTTTATAGGATTGAACTCACATGGCCAATGTGTCGAATCCTTGTATTTTTTAGTCAAACCAGCATAACAATTATTTTTAGATATAATATTTTCAGATTTAGCTTTTAAATACATACTATATGCGTATATTCAGGATCTTTAGATTATAATTACTATTTTAAAAAGAGTTTTCAACAAATCATGCCTAAGGGCAAGTTTTATGACTATTTAATATATACATGAAATTAGCACATGCATATGATGTCATGTATAATATTTCTTGAGAAAAAAAACTATGTAACGATAAAAGAGACTATAAAAATAGAAACATTACAAAGATAAAGAATAAAGAGAACACTAAAGTAGAATATAACATGAAAAGTCATGAAGTTAAGCTTGAAACTTGCTTGTGCTAAAGATAAGAAATGCTTGTTGAGTGAATTTATTAGTCACCTCTGTAAGACCCGCCGCCACGAGTACCCCTGCTACTGAAAACTATGGGGAGCTTTTATTAATCCACTGAAAATATGGGTACCCGCGACAGGAATCTTACGAAAATAAAATAACCTGAAACTACACCATACAATTCTTTTCAAGCACATGCGGAAGCTAATCTGAAATACATCACTGAAATATATACAATATCTGTTCTGTACAATGGGCCCACTGGCCTATATCATATACATACATACATACTGTTCAGGTACAACTGAAACATACAAAAGATACATATATACGACCACACAGGTCCAAAACTGATATACACTGATCGCGATGTGTGTGCGTGCCCTCTCTGTCAGCCTCGGTCCAACCGCTCCTCAGCCACAACACGAACACCTGAAAGGATGAAAGAAGGAGAGGGATGAATGATAAAGATCACTCAGTAAGCGCTCCTTACTTCCCTCAATACCCAAGCAAGCACAAACAACACCATAATCAAACATACCTGGGCCTCGGCCCTAATCATACATCTATGCGCTTGCTGGAATCTGAAACTGAATATCTGAATCTCATTTCTTTTACTATTATCATATAAAGTCATGTCATGATGTGTATGTCATGTCATGCTAACTGAATATACTGGATGCATGCATCTGAATACTGAATATACCCGAAGGTACCTGCTATACTGATCAGACTTGGTGGAATACAGGGATTCGACATCCTGGCCATGTGGGCTGAACAGTCTAGCTACTGGCTAGAAAGCTGAATCTGAATATTACTGCCCGATCTGACTGGTGTCAGATGGTAAAAATCTGAAATGCTGACATTCTGACTAGTGTCAGAAAGCTGAATCCCACAGATGCCCCCTCGTATTCACCCTATACTCTTCCCCGTACATCGGGTTCTGAATACTGAATATTTCTGAATTAGGATCCCCTGATCCTTTCTGAAACTACATGTCATGTCATGATATGCACATGCAGCTTATTATCTGAATACATGCTCATATGATGCTTATCTGAAGCAAATAACCTTATTTTTGAATTCGCATGCTTAATTAATCAATTAGCAAACATTTTCTGAAAAACTGCTGATGCACGGGCGTGCATGAAACGTGCACGGGCGTGCACCCTGACGTACGGGACCGTGCGCTGGTCGTGCGCTGGTCGTGCGCCTGGTCGTGCAAGCTACTGGAATTTACTATTCATTATCACTGAAATTGCTTACGCACGGGCGTGCACTACGGGATGCACGGGCGTGCTTCTGGGAAATTTGGCCGTGCACACAGCGTGAGCACGAGCGTGCATCTGGAGAAACAAAGGCTCACGGCTGTGCCATGTAGGCGCACGGCCGTGCGTCTTGTTCTTCAACAAGAGCACCGCTCGGAAACATCACAAATAGCCAACCAAAACTCATCCAATTGCAATGACAATTCAATAACACACTCCCAGCATCACAAACAACACAACTCAAGCATTCTTCTCCACATGCATCAATCATCAAGGAATCTACCATGGAAACAAACTCTTTCTCTCACTAAGCATGACCAATTTCACATGCATGGATCAAATGGTGAAAAATCAGCCAACCAAATCGACATGCAATGACATATAAACATTTCCAACACTCATCAACATGCAAAAAGTTTATCCATGGCATCACAAAGCACAAAGCGAGCCGGGAAAATGTGAGAAGTAGTGAAGGACACTTACCTCTCTCCATGCCTTTGAAAACAAGCTTCAATCCACTATTCTCTAGCCTGATCGGGAGCTAATGGCTACTGAATCTCCTCTCTAGGAACGGGAGGAACTGAAATTGAAGAGAAAAGCTTGGCTGAAATGCAACGGGTGAGAAAAGAAATGACAATTCTCTCGGCTCACTTATATACTAGGCCATGCACGGGCGTGCACCAGGGAAAATAAGCATCACTTATTTCCCGCTCACTCGCCTGATCGAATCCTTCCGAAAGGATTCCAACAAAAGCCACACGACTCTGAAAACTTACCAACTCACCCCTGAACTTTACTAGACTCCCAATCTCTCTCTGAATTTCAATTCTAACCCCGAAACTCTCCCCTAAGGGCTTTTCTAACCTGAGATGCTACATTTCCTCCCCCCTTAAAAAAATTTCGACCCTGAAATTTACCTGAATAACTCTGGAAACCTATCCCTGATCTCAGACTCTACCTCCCAAATGGCTTCCTCCACTCTCTGACTACGCCATAAGACCTTCACAAGAGGAATCTGCTTGTTTCGGAGAACCTTGACCTTGTAGTCCAGAATCTGCACTGACAGCTCTTGATAACTCAAATCATCAGCCAACTCTATCTCTGAAAACTGAAGCACATGAGAAGGATCTCCCACATACTTTCTCAACTGCGATACATGGAATACATTATGAATTCTGTCCATGCTAGCTGGCAAGGTCAATCTGTAGGCAACTGTCCCCACTCTCTCAAGAATCTCATAGGGACCAATGAATCTAGGGGCCAACTTCCCCTTTCTGCCAAATCTGAGAACTTGCCTGTACGGAGCAACCCTCAGAAATACTCTGTTGCCTACTGAAAACTCAATCTCTCTATGTCTCAAGTCTGCATAGCTCTTCTGTCGATCCTGGGCCTGTTTCATTCTCTGCCTGATAATCCTGATATGCTCAATCATCCCCTGAACAATCTCTGGGCCTACAATTGTCTCCAAAGAATCTCTCTCTCCAATCTCATCCCAATGAAGAGGAGATCTACACTTCCGACCGTACAATGCCTCAAACGGAGCCATCTGAATAGTCGCCTGATAACTGTTGTTATACGCGAACTCCATGAGAGGAATCAACTCTACCCAATCAGGCTAGAAGTCCATATAATAGGCTCTAAGCATATCCTCCAGAATCTTATTAACTCTCTCAGTCTGCCCATCTATCTGAGGATGGTAGGCTGAACTGAACTGCAATCTGGTACCCAAGGCTCTCTGCAATGACCTCCAAAAAGCTGACAGAAATCTGGAGTCTCTGTCTGAAACTATAGTCCTGGGAATACCATGGAGTCTGACCACCTCTCTGATGTACAGTTTCCCCAACTGATCTGTAGACATACCCTGTCTGACTGGCAGAAAATGCGCTGACTTACTCAGTCTGTCCACAATCACCCAAATACCATTAAATCCTCTCTGAACTCTAGGAAGACCAGAAATGAAATCCATCGAGATATCTTCCCACTTCCACTCAGGAATACTCAAGGGATGAAGTAAACCTGAGGGTCTCTGATGCTCTGCCTTAACCTGCTGACATATCAGACATCTGAAAACAAAGTCTACTATGTCCTTCTTCATGCCTGACCACCAAAAACTTTTCTTGAGATCCTGATACATCTTTGTACTGCCTGGGTGCGCTGAATACGCCGTACTGTACGCCTCTGATAAAATCCTCTGTCTCAACTCTGAACTCTGTGGCTCACATACTCTGCCTCTGAATCTCAAGATCCCATCTCTGAACTCATAATCTGGTACTGCTCTCTCTGACATCCTCTGTGGCATACTCAGAGTCCACTCGTCTGACAACTGACACTCTCTGATCTCATCATACAGAGAAGACCTGATCTGAAGTCTAGAGAATCCCGCAGTCACTATCTCAATCCGCTCTCGGGCAATCTCATACTGTAGCTCCCTCTGAACTGAAAGACTGGATAAGGCTACCCGCCTACTCAAAGCATCTGCCACTACATTGGCTCTCCCTGGATGATATCTGATATCACAGTCATAATCCTTCACCAACTCTAGCCATCTCCTCTGCCTCATATTGAGCTCTCTCTGGGTGAAGAAATATTTCAGACTCTTATGATCTGAATATATGTTGCACCTGACTCCATAAAGATAATGTCTCCAGATCTTCAGGGCAAACACCACTGCAGCTAACTCCAAATCATGGGTGGGATACCTCATCTCGTGATCTCTCAACTGTCTGGAGGCATATGCAATAACTCTACCACTCTGCATCAACACTACCCCGATCCCCTGATGGGACGCATCTGTATAAATATCATACTCAACTCCCTCCTGAGGTAGTGCCAAAACTGAAGCACTAGTCAATCTCTGCTTAAGCTCCTGGAAATGTGCCTCGCACTCATCTGACCATACAAATGGAACCTCTTTCGTAGTCAAGGCAGTGAGAGGCCTCGCTAGGCTAGAGAATCCCTCAATAAACCTCCTGTAATAACCTGCCAACCCAAGGAAGCTTCTGATTTCTTTTACTGTTTTCAGCCTTGGCCAACTCAATACTGCCTCTACCTTACTGGGATCAACTGAAATACCGTCTGCTGAAACCACGTGACCTAGAAATGCAACTCTGTCAAGCTAAAACTCACACTTGGAAAACTTGGCAACCAACTGTCTGTCCCTCAGCCTCTGAAGCACATATCTGAGATGCTCCTCATGCTCTGCCACACTTCTGGAATACACCAGAATGTCATCAATGAAAACCACCACGAACCGGTCGAAGCAATCATGAAACACCCGGTTCATCAGATCCATAAAGATCGCTGGAGCATTAGTCAACCCAAACGGCATCACTACGAACTCATAGTGTCCGTATCTGGTCCTGAAAGCTGTCTTGGGAACATATCTGTCTGCCACTCTGACCTGATAATACCCGGATCTTAAATCAATCTTCGAAAACACAACTGCACCTCTCAACTGATCAAACAGATCATCTATCCTCGGTAGGGGATACTTGTTCTTCACTGTCACTCTGTTCAGATCCCTGTAGTCGATACACATCCTCATCGACCCATCTTTCTTTTTAACAAACAGAATCGGAGCTCCCCAAGGTGAACAACTAGGCCTGATAAATCTCTTATCTGTCAACTCCTGAAGCTGCTTCTTCAACTCCTGAAGCTCAGCTGGAGCCATCCGGTACGGAGCCTTAGAAATTGGTGCCGTACCCGGAAGAAGCTCGACACTAAACTCCAACTCTCTATCTGGAGGTAACCCTGGCAACTCATCGGGAAACACATCTGGAAACTCCCTGACCACTGGCACCTCCTGAATACTCGGCCCCACTGAACTACTGCACACGACATTGGCCAAATATCCGACACAACCCTGTCTCAATAATCTGCTCGCCTGAATACTGGAGATCATCAGACTATCGACTCTGCCCTCACCAAAAATGAACTGATCAGGACCTATGTGGAATCTCACTTTCTTCCTTCCACAATCTATCTCTGCACCATATCTACCCAAGAAATCCATCCCCAAAATCATATCAAAATCTGCTAACTCCAGTAGAATCAAATCAATCACCATAGATCTACCCATAATCTCTACCTCCTGATCTAGGAGGACTCTGTCACTCAACACATACCCGCCATCGGGCATTTCCACATGGATACTCCTACTGGCCACACTAGGGTCAATCCCTAATCTCTCCACTACACTCCAAGACACAAAACTGTGTGTGGCTCCACAATCAACAAGTACAAATAATGGAGTATCGAAATAAAGTAACTGACCAGTCATCGCGTGAGGAATGGCCTCTGCCTGCTCCTGGCAGACTGCATATACTCTGGCTCGACCTCCACCAACTCCGGAAGGACCAGCACCTCCCTCAGGTGCTCTACCACCAGCTCTGGGAAAGTCTGCTCTACCTCTCCCTGCTCTGTCTCCGCCTTGGGTGGACCACCTCGGCCTCTGAACTGACCAGCTCCACCTCGGCCCGGCTCACCACCAGTTCCAAGTCTGGATGGACATGCTGCCATCATGTGCCTTTGCTCATGGCACCAGTAACAAACAATCTGACCTGCCATACACTCTCCAGAATGGCGCCTGCCACACCTGGTACACTGTGGCGGCTGGGATACAACTCTCTGTCGCTGACTCTGAAAACCCCGGGCAGATCTCTTGGCTGACATCGGCCTCTTACCCCTATCTCTGTCATCTGTCTTCTGACCTCTCTCAGATACACTGCTCAAAGCACCCATCCTCTGTAAACCGGCCTCAGATCTGAGTGCTCTCCCCAAGGCATCACTGAATCTCTGGGGAGGATCTGCACCTGTCATAACATCCTTGTAGATCGCAGGATGTAACCCGTGAATAAATTTCTGAACTCTGCCCATCTCTGTCCCTGCCAAACTCGGGACGAATCTCGCTAGTGCATTAAACCTGGAGGCATACTCCTTCACTGAACTCGACCCCTGAGCCAAATCAATAAACTCCTGGGCCTTAGCATAAATTACCTCCACACTCCTGTACTCTGCATCAAAAAGCTGTCTGAATCTCGCCCATGTCAACTGCTCTCCGCTGATGGAAGCCTTAGCTAGACTCCACCAAACCTTGGTATCGCCTCTAAGATGGAATACTGCATATCTGACTTTCTCTCTCTCAGATAACGTGTAGAGACCCATCACACTCTCTACAGACTCTATCCAATCTTCTGCTACTGCTGGATCTTTGGATCCACTGAATTTAGCTGGCTAATACGGCCCTGGCAGATGGTAGATCGGATAAAGTCTACCCGAAGAACTAGTACCCGCTGTATCTATACTCATACTCTGACTGGAATCTGCATAACCAGCTGGATACTGATGCCTCTCTTTAACTGACTGAGGCTGAGACTGATACTGATACTGTGGCTGTGACTGATACTGTGACTGAGAATGTCGTCTCCTTGGAATCTGACAACTCTCAAACTGAGGAGGAGTAACTCTATCTGGCTCCTGAACCTGACCCACTCCAGCTCGCTGGAGGCTCTCACTAACTACATCCTCAATCATCTCTCTCATCTGCTCTGGCCTCAACGGCACATGGGAGGTAGTCTGAGGTCTCCGCCTATCACTCACACTCATAGGACGGACGGGGGAACTACTATCTGTCTCATCTAGGAATCTAGGGACATACTCTTCACTATCTATAGCATCACCAACAAACAAGGGGTTAGAATCACATATCACAATCAAAGCTGGAAAAATAATTACCTGACTGTGCTGTGAGGAGGGTCTGGACGACGGCTGCGAAGGAGAGAAAAGCACCACACACTTACAACATTCGCTCTGATACCAACAATGTAAGACCCGCCGCCACGAGTACCCTTGCTGCTGAAAACTATGAGGAGCTTTTATTTATCCACTGAAAATATGGGTACCCACGACGAGAATCTTATGAAAATAAAATAACCTGAAACTACACCATACAATTCTTTTCAGGCACACGCGGAAGCTAATCTGAAATACATCACTGAAATATATACAATATCTGTTCTGTACAATGGGCCCACTGGCCTATATCATATACATACATACATACTGTTCAGGTACAACTGAAACATACAAAAGATACATATATACGACCACACAGGTCCAAAACTGATATACACTGATCGCGATGTGTGTGCGTGCCCTCTCCGTCAGCCTCGGTCCAACCGCTCCTCAGCCACAGCACGAACACCTAAAAGGATAGAAGAAGGAGGGGGATGAGTGATAAAGATCACCCAGTAAGCGCTCCTTACTTCCCTCAATACCCAAGCAAGCACAAACAACACCATAATCAAACATACCTGAGCCTCGACCCTAATCATACATCTATGCGCTTGCTGGAATCTAAAACTGAATATCTGAATCTCATTTCTTTTACTATTATCATATAAAGTCATGTCATGATGTGTATGTCATGTCATGCTAACTGAATATACTGGATGCATGCATCTGAATACTGAATGTACCCGAAGGTACTTGCTATACTGATCAGACTTGGTGGAATACAAGGATTCGACATCCTGGCCATGTGGGCTGAACAGTCTAGCTACTGGCTAGAAAGCTGAATCTGAATACTACTGCCCGATCTGACTGGTGTCAGATGGTGAAAATCTGAAATACTGACATTCTGATTGGTGTCAGAAAGCTGAATCCCACAGATGCCCCCTCGTATTCACCCTATACTCTTTCCCGTACATCGGGTTCTGAATACTGAATATTTCTGAATTCAGATCCCCTGATCCTTTTTGAAACTACATGTCATGTCATGATATGCACATGCAGCTTATTATCTGAATACATGCTCATATGATGCTTATCTGAAGCAAATAACCTTATTTTTGAATTTGCATGCTTAATTAATCAATTAGCAAACATTTTCTGAAAAACTGCTGATGCATGGGCGTGCATGAAACGTGCACGGGCGTGCACCCTAACGTACGAAACCGTGCACTGGTCGTGCAAGCTACTGAAATTTACTATTCATTATCACTGAAATTGCTTACGCACGGGCGTGCACTACGGGATGCACGGGCATGCTTCTGGGAAATTTGGCCGTGCACACAACGTGAGCACGGGCGTGCATCTGGAGAAACAAAGGCTCACGGCCATGCCATGCAGGCGCACGGCCGTGCGTCTTGTTCTTCAACAAGAGCACCGCTCGAAAACATCACAAATAGCCAACCAAAACTCATCCAATTGCAATAACAATTCAATAACACACTCCCAACATCACAAACAACACAATTCAAGCATTCTTCTCCACATGCATCAATCATCAAGGAATCTACCATGGAAACAAACTCTTTCTCTCACTAAGCATGACCAATTTCACATGCATGGATCAAATGGTGAAAAATCAGCCAACCAAATCGACATGCAATGACATATAAACATTGCCAACACTCATCAACATGCAAAGAGTTTATGCATGGCATCACAAAGCACAAAGCAAGCCGGGAAAATGTGAGAAGTAGTGAAGGACACTTACCTCTCTCCATGCCTTTGAAAACAAGCTTCAATCCACTATTCTCTAGCCTGATCGGGAGCTAATGGCTGCTGAATCTCCTCTCTAGGAACGGGAGGAACTGAAATGGAAGAGAAAAGCTTGGCTGAAATGCAACGGGTGAGAAAAGAAATGACAATTCTCTCGGCTCACTTATATACTAGGCCATGCACGGGCGTGCACCAATGATGCACGGGCGTGCACCAGGGAAAATAAGCATCACTTATTTCCCGCTCACTCGCCTGATCGAATCCTTTCGAAAGGATTCCAACAAAAGCCACACAGCTCTGAAAACTTACCAACTCACCCCTGAACTTTACTAGACTCCCAATCTCTCTCTGAATTTCGATTCTAACCCCGAAACTCTCCCCTAAGGGCTTTTCTAACCTGGGATGCTACAACCTCTTTCCTTATTTCTTCTTTTATAGGTCAATAGTCTTAGGACTGAGCGGGAGTGAGAAGGCTATGAGATTTTGGGATATTGCTTGGCACCAAATAGCATGTCAATGGCTCATATGCTTTTGTACATTTTTGACTCATACATATGTGTGTATTGCATTATTAATACATAATACATGGAAAATATATTTTATTAATGATAAAGCTTGGGAGTTTTCAACAAATAATTAGTATTTTCTTATTATGAATAATAGTATTTCTTATTTATAGCTTCCGCATGAAAAGTTTAAATTTAGTAATAGTTTCTCACTGTAGGACTTTCTGCTACATGATTATTATTAATATAATAATTATTATAACCAATAACGTATAATGACTTATGGCGGGGAGTGCTACAAGAATAGCCTTAACAGTGTTACAAGAATTAAAGAAGTGGCTCCAAGAGTTATAAAAAAATAGGCTCATCAGATTGATCAACTCTCCTTAGGGAGCTTCCAAATTGTTTGTTAAGAAAAATGATAATTCTTTCAAGATATGCATTGATTACAAAGAATTAAACAAGGTTATAGTTAAAAACAAACATCCTTTACCTTTAATAGATGACTTGTTTAATTAGTTTCAGTATTTTTTAAGATTGATCTAAGGTTCAATTACCATTAAGTTAGAGTAGTCAAGAAGGATATACTAAAGACAATTTTTCATACCATACACAGGTATTTTGAGTTTGTAGTAATGCCTTTTGGATTAACCAATTCTATTCTAGTTTTCATAGATCTTATGAATCAGATCTTTCATAACTACTAGGAAAAGTTTATAGTAGTTTTCGTAGATGATATATTGGTACACTCAATTATTTTAAAGTTTTCAAAATGTCTTTTCTAGTTGTGTTTAGGGTAAGATTTGGGTTGAATCAGCACAGGATCAAGTTTAAGCTTGACTTAAACAAGCTTAAACCAAACTCACCTTTCATGAGCATGAGTCGAGTTTAAGCTTAAAAGTCAAGCTCACATTTATAACGAGAACAAACTTAGTTTGTGAAGCTCATGAGCCGATGAAAATCATTCACATTGACTAAAACAATGTTGTTTTGTTCAATATATATATATATTAAAATGATATTGTTTCAAACATTTGAGACATTTGACAAGTCGAGCCAAATCTGAGCTCAACTCACTTCAAGCAAACTGAGTTCAAGCTTGACTAGTCGAGTCAAGCTCAAGGTGAGCTGAGCTTAAGCTTGACTTGGTTTGAATATAATCCTACTTGTATTTCTACTGGCATATTTATATTGTGGACATAAAGTAGTCCTAAATTTATCAATAAATTGCTTTTCAAATAAAGAAAGGAAAGAATTCATAGCAATTATAATTTTTCCTACTTCGTCTCATGAAATTATGGATTATAATGTCATGCTAAAAAGGTTGAGAAATGTGGTTTAAAACTAAGTTGAGTTTGAGTTGTTGAACCTTAGTTAGTGGATTCAATGTGCTTCTCTTCCAAGTGTCCTCTTATTATGGATGTCCCGTTTTCCATGTCAATTAAGATACTGCAAATTTTACATATCTCATACATCTCTTTAGCTAGTCTATTTTCAAATGTCATTTTGATTTAGTGAAATATTGTAATACCTTAGAAATTTGTTTCTTGTTCATCATTCTTATAGGGTTGTTTTTCATTTATGTTTGGTTCGACATAGTTTCAGTTGTGCCTAGATTTAGAACTGTATAAATCTTATAATTAAAAGAGCGAAAATAGAGCAAACATTTTCATTTCTTAGGTCGTTAGAGGAAGAGGAATATAACAGTCTTTAGCATTTAATTAGAAATAAATGATCATTCAACTTTAAAATATGATGAATCCATTATGAATTTAAGTATAAAATATTATAAAGTTGAGACGACTAGATACATACTAATATAAATAAAATAATAAAGAATTGAGTCAATAAATATAAATTGAGAGAAATTTGATAAATTTGGTGTTGGAACACATGGTAGGTATGAGCATGAGGCAACATAAGTATATTTTTAAAATTTTTTGTGTCCATACAACATATACACTTAATTAAGTATTGTATAAACCTTATAAGACCTCTACTTGATAAAAATCAAATCACACACAACATAAATTAACCATACAAGGTTTCAGGAACCATAACTATGTTGTTGGCTCTTTTTGTCTTTATGTGACAAAGATTGAACTCTAAAAGATTGTTCTCCATCTAAAAGTAGGACAATGTCATGATGTCCACATGAAGCACAAACCTAAAGGTTATCTGTGCATTAGAAGATTTGCTAGAGCCTTGTAAAGGACTATAATAATAGAGGGGATGAGTGCCATAGGTGTATTGAGGAAAAAGTTTCTAAATGTGAAAATTGCATCTCTTTATATAAGAGATAATGCATGGGTGTGCATAAGGCATTCACGATCATGCCCCTGTTGTTTATCCATATTTCATAAGATCCATAACGCCCTAAAGTTTGGTTGATCTAATAAGGGTTATGGATAAATAACTACCAAGGATAATACATGGTTATGCATGCCATGTCCTAGCCAAATCGTCCATTTTAAACTAGATTCGATTTGATTCAAATTTGATTTGATAAAAATTATGAATCTTATTTGCCTAAGATAAGGCCCAACCATGCAAGGACCATGCACGACCATGACCACGCCAAAAAATCCATTTTTCACTTTTAACCTTATACAATCGAATAGGACAAGTCTCTCATGATTTCTTCTATACCCTTCCACTCAAGATCAACTAAATATAGACTTTAAACCATGTAGCATCTAAACATTTCTTGCGACTGAAATCATCTATTTGAATGTGGTCTTAATTTATCCTAAGTAATCTAATTGACTCTAAGTTCAATCAACTTTTTTTTATGTGTGCCTTATAAGCTCTCCAATAAGTCGGTAATAGATAGATTCATATTGAATCTCCCCTATTCGATATCCATCCATGCATAAACCAAGATTGGTCTCTGGAAAGATATTATGACGATTCGATTATTGAAAAGCTAACATTTATAATTGTAACTTGTCAACAATATGGTTACTCATATAATTTGATCCTTTTGTATCTTATATCTTTTCGAGGCTAAGGTGAAAAAGTAACATCTACCTCAAAAAGTTATCATTATTGTTATCATAGACTAACATCCACATCAATATTCAAATAACATTTGATTAGGCAACAACTTGATTCTAATGTGATCATACATTTTAAATGGTTGTTAATATTTGTCAGCTTGGCTTATGAGAGATATGCACTTCTATGCTCAAAAGTGATGAATTCTTTGTTGGTCTACCATAATCTTCATCTAGATCTTGATATAGTTAATCACCACTTATATGGTTACCCTTTTTCAAGTAATACATTAGATGATGTCAAACTATAACAATCCTTACACAAAATGTCCTGATGACTTTAAGTCAAAAGATCACATAAACCTATAGTTTTTAAGGGGATATGTTTCATCTAAAGCTTAGAAAGAATATCAAGGGATTCTTCATGTATAAGTCTACGATATGCACTCAAGTGTTACATTAAATTGTTGACAAACAATTTTGTAATGTGAGATTTATTACCATCTTTCAGTGGGATTATTCAACACTATGATAATTCTATCTATACTATTTGTGTTCTTAGTTAGGTTAATATCAAGATTATGAACATTTCTATAATAGATACGTAATTTATGCATAAGGTCCCCATAATTAGTTTTCAAGCAATAAAACCCTCATCATGGTTCTACAATTATATGGATATTTATTTGAGTATTTTTACATTTACAGATGAAGAATTTTATATCTAAGATTCATAGTATCATCACAATGATTGACTTTAAAGCAAAAACTCCAATAATTGGGGAGAGTTCCAAAGTTAAGAGAAAAAAAAATGTCGTGCAAGAATTTGAGATTTGAATGTTTTATGGAAAACAAGAGTGGCTGGAATGTTTATAATTGCAAAGCCTGAGGGACAATGGGCATGAATTTTTTTACCCCTTTCTCACTGTTGGAATAAAGTATATATATTTGAAAAAATGGCTGAATGACATATTACCACACAAGGTTTGGCTTCATAACAAGTTTTCACCTACAACATATAAAATCCAAGTTGTCACCTTTTTATTGTAAACAATACTAAAATACCTTTTATAATATTAATATTAAAATAAAAATTAATAAAAATAATATTAAAAACGAAATTAAATTAAAAAATAGTAAAATAATAATAAAAAATTAAAAAAATTATTAAAAAATAAAAAATTTAAAAAGCAGCCACCACTACCGGCAGTGTCACTGGCGGTGATGGCTACCTCTAACCTTGTCAGGTGGCTGGAAACAACCACCTGGTTCTATTGGCAGTCGGATCTGACCATCACGATGACGGAGACAGTCAAATTTGGTCGTTTTAGATATCGTGACGGCTATATTCAATCGCTAATAGAATCAGGTGATCGTTTTCGATCACCTGACGAGATTAGAGGCGGCCATCACCGTCGACGATGCTATTGACAACAGTAGCTACTTTTTAAATTTTTCATATTTTCAATAATTTTTTAATAATTTATTAAAATTTTTATGTTATTTTATTTTAAATTTAAATTTTAATATTTTTATAAAATTTATTTTTTAATTTTAATTCAAAAAGACCAAAATACCCTTCTAAGGGTAGCTATTTGGCTTTTTAAAGTTTTGAGGGTTGGAATGTTAGTAAGCCAAACCTTGGGTGGCAATGGGTTGTTTGGCCTAAAAAGTTGACCCTAAGAGAGAAAAATTATAATTCTTTCAATTTTTTTATTAATTTCACCATCTGACCTGGGTAGTAGGGCCCGAGCTTGGACACTCCCCTGGCCTAGGCTTGAACACGTCCTCCTCAGACCCGAACCGGCCTGAGTCGGCCCCGGCCAGGGTGTTAATCTTCTAAACTCCCATGACAAAAAAAAAAAAAAGAGGGAATTTCCGGCGACTATTTTATTACTTGTTTTAGTCGTCTGAATTCCTGTGTCTGATCTCTCAGACATCCTTGAATCCCCCAACAAGAAAACTCTTTGCCCCATTCCCAAGACCAAGCAGCGTTTTTTAAACTAAAATTTCCTCCTTTCGTCGTGTAAGAACGCAACTTTGATCAATCGAAGTCAACGCACAGCAGACCCATTGCTACAAACCCACCATAATGGAGTTCAACAATTCCTCGTCTCCAAAAACCATCACTGTTTTCTCAACATTTGCTTCACCATTTGATAAGTCCTCTCCTGACCCCAAAGCCAACAAAAAGCCTTTAAGTTTATGGCCCGGAATGTACCATTCTCCCGTCACAAATGCTTTGTGGGAAGCTAGGTCTCAAATTTTTGAAACACTCCTTGACCCACCAAAAGATGCTCCCTCACAAAGTGAATTGCTCACCAAAACTCCTTCGCAAAGCAGGACCAGTATTTTGTATAGCTTCTCTAGCGACTATACTTTAAGAGAACAATACAGAGATCCTTGGAATGAGGTCAGGATTGGGATGTTGCTTGAGGACCTTGATGCTTTGGCCGGTACCATTTCGGTTAAGGTATAATTATTTTGGAAGTTTGTTATGTAGGTTTTTTTTTTTTTTTAATTTCTCTGCTTTGAGATTGATTCTGCTTTTATTTGGTGTATCGTTAATAACTTGTAATTTTTATATGATTGTATGCTTTGATGATCTTGAATATGTAAGCTTCAAATAGAGAAATTGGATGTCACATAGTTTTGTACAGTATTTGAAGTTTGGATTTTTCATTTGAATGCTTTAGAAATGTGTAATAAGTTGCTGATTTATATAATTTGAAGAAAGTTAATTCAACGTGGACATCTCATGTGCTTGCTTTTTTGTGCTTTTATCCAAACTGAACATGATTACTCTTGAGTTTTCCTGTGATGATTTGCTTTTTGCTGGTGAATTAGCATTGCTCTGACGAGGATAGCATGACAAGGCCACTTTTGGTGGTTACTGCTTCGGTTGATAAGATCGTACTGAAGAAGCCAATTAGCGTTGACTATGATCTGAAAATAGTTGGTTCTGTCATATGGGTTGGTCGGTCATCAATTGAAATTCAGCTTGATGTCATTCAGCCTGTAAAAGGTATTTTAATCAGAATTATTTAAACAAACTACATGAAGAATCCCTTGATATTCTTTCTAAGCTTTAGATGAGATAGGTATGCAGAAGTAGAATTTGCCTCCTTTGAGTATGTAGAGATATAATGGCATTTCCAACTGAAACTCAGCAGTGAATTTGCTTAAACTTTTACTTCTTATATGAAGAGATGATACCTTTATAAAGTATTGTAAGCCAGTAACGATTATAAATTGAGCAGTTCAATAGTTTATTCATTTTTTCTAGTCCTTTATTCTTGTTATGACTTATTTTCTTTAAGATGACTAGGAGTGACTTGATATGATTGCTTTCTTGCAGAGGCCTCTAGTGCTGCTGACTCAGTAGTTCTGACAGCCAACTTCATATTTGTTGCACGTGACTCAAAAAGTGGAAAAGCTGCTCCAGTTAACCGGCTATCACCACAATCTGAGCATGAGAAGTTTCTATTCCAAGAAGCTGAAGGTAGAAATAAATTGAGGAAAAGTAAGAGGGGAGATAGAAAAGATTTTGAGAACGGAGAGATAAATCGTCTTGAAGCATTGTTGGCTGAAGGAAGGATCTTTTGTGACATGCCAGCCTTAGCAGACAGAAACAGCATTCTTCTAAGAGATACCCGACTTGAGAACTCGTTAGTTTGCCAGCCACAGCAAAGGAACATCCATGGTCGTATCTTTGGAGGGTTTTTGATGCATCGGGCATTCGAATTAGCATTCTCAACAGCTTATGCCTTTGCTGGAATGGTGCCTCGCTTTCTGGAAGTTGATCATGTTGATTTTTTAAGACCTGTAAGTACCTGAATTCATTTTATTCAGCTACCTGTATTAACTTGACCATGATAGTCTTCAAATGAAGCCCTGGAACATTGAACCCCCATTTTAAATCAATGCTGATTGCGGTACTATACCATATGCATGTTGACAACATGACTTTATGTTTGACTTTTCTTCAATTATATTCCGATTCAATGTTATTGGATAATGCTGCAATTGCTTCGCAGCAAACATGTTGCAACCGCTTACTTTGATTTCACTTTCTCTAAGTGGTAGTTATTTCATGTTGAAATTGATTTTACCTCCCTCAAATGATTTTACATTAATTTGGCTGTTCAGCCAGCATCAACTTTCTAAAATGTAGGTCTACTTGATCTCTTGTAGTGCAATTCATGTTATATCTTATATTAAATAATGTATTTTCAATGAGCAGGTGGATGTTGGAGACTTTCTGCGTTTCAAGTCTTGTGTTCTGTTCACAGAACTTGAGAATCCTGATCAGCCTCTAATCAACATTGAAGTCGTAGCTCATGTTACAAGGCCTGAGATCAGGTCAAGTGAGGTATGCTCCTGTTGTCTGCATTTGAAAAGACAAAGGGCAATTAGTTTTTACCCTAATTGGTTTTTACTCTGTTTGATATATGGAGTAATGCTAACGGTTTATACATTTCTTTTATCCTTAAAATAGGTTTCAAATACGTTCTATTTCACATTCACTGTCTGTCCAGAGGCAAAGGCTAGAACAAATGGATTTAGGATTCGGAATGTGGTTCCAGGTACTGAGGAAGAAGCTCATCGTATACTCGAGCGCATGGATGCTGAGG
This sequence comes from Anacardium occidentale, assembly GCA_026122585.1. NCBI lineage: Eukaryota > Viridiplantae > Streptophyta > Magnoliopsida > Sapindales > Anacardiaceae > Anacardium > Anacardium occidentale. The sequence continues at coordinate 62,227 of JAJEJH010000309.1, forward strand.
CCTTGCAGTCAGGCAAAGCTCTATGCTTGAACAAGGAGACATAAGGTATCATTGGACAAGATTTGGGGCAGTGAAGCTTCTAATCCATAAACAAGTTTGGTCAAAATAAAACTCAGTCTTAAAGCGAAAGTAATTCTTGTGTACTTGAAAACCTGGAAAGGTTTAACACTTGATAATCCAACTTTGTACTGATTTGATGCCACTTCAATGTCTATCAAGTTCCTAACAAAGGTCTGTTTAGTTATTACATAATAAACTTGCATATGAACAAGTGTTACATCAACAGCCATGAAAAAATATTAGATACCAGCTATCTGGACTCTGATGAGAATCCAACTCAATCTCAAAATTTCATGATCACAAATGAATTTACAGTAATGAAAATGAGTTTAGAACAGAAGTAAAAGAGACATACGAACCACTGAACGCAAATGGTTTCTAGGAACCTGCTGCAGAAGCTTTCATTAATGAGTAAAACTGGTCATCAATGACTACGAAGCAATCATATAAGCCAACATCAAGTTAAACTAGCAGTGGATTTGAATCAAATATGTTTAGATTTATTTTTAAATTCGATTTGAACAAACTATTTAAACCTAAATCCAAATTATGGTATTAAAAATTTTTGAATACGAACTCAAACATGAACCATACGAATCCGAACTCAAATTGAAATTTTTTTAATTATAATTTTTTAATAAATTATAAATATGTTTATATTTCTAATAAATTATAATAAATATATTAAAATTTTTAGTAAATCATAATAAATATGTTTATAATTTCAACTAGTCATAATAAATATATTTATATTTTTGATGAATTATAATAAATATATGTATTATGTTTTCAAAAAGTTATAATAAATATATTTGTTTTTCTAATAAATCATAATAAATATATTTATATTTTCAATAAATCATAATAAATATATTTATTATAAATAAATAAATAAAATTTGTTATAATAAAGAATCAAATACGAAATCGAAAACAAAGCGAACTTTTAAACCTAAACTTTGCTACATAAAAATTATCTATTTGTATTTGGTTCGATTTAAATTCAGCCGTAAATTCAATAACACAACTTTATTCAATCTTGGCAATTGGAGAGATGAGTTATTTCTGCACATCAAAACTAATGTTGGAAGTTTAAGAGGTCAATTCTCTCCGTATACAAGTCAATCAATACAATAATCTTCTGTTATCCCTTTCCTTTTCTCCGCTTTTTTTATTGCTCTCCCTCGCCTATCCGTTTTGCTTGACTTCACCATTCAGGTATTGCCATGTGCGGTTGCTAGTGTGATTGCAGAGTCTTCTTGCTCCTGGACCCCCACTTTTTTATGTTGCACTACTATTGTCTCTCCATTCTCAAACTTTTTGGTGTTCCTTCGTTGTTGCCCCTTTCACTCCTCCCTCTTCTCCTACGTGAGTAAACTTTTATGGTTAAAGTTCTATCATTACCACCCCAACCCACCCAATTGAGTTTCACCTTGTCCTTAAGGCGAAATTCCAAGAACTTCACATTTCTTCTACAAAATCTTCCCATGAATTTTCACAATCAGGTAGGTTTTCCCACTTAAGAAACACCTCCAACCTTCCTGTGGATGACATCCGGTGTTTAGTAATTGCTTAGGCTGTAATTGCAATTTCAGGTCTACTGCCAAGCAAAGAAGGAGAGGTTGGGTCTGGACATCACTTCCTATCAATTTCTTGAGCTGAGAAACATGAAATACGGGGTGGATTTTTTATCCTGCACGCAACTCCAGCTTATAGGCTATTGTTCCAAAATTTTCCAGGACTTTGTAGAGGCCATAAAACCAAGGGTTGAGCTTTTCATTTGGCCATATAGCTAAGTTCTTGAACCTGTAGAGCTACAATTTTGGGAAAACCCTGTCACGTTGGGGCGTATTAGACTTCTCCCATTCTCAAAGACGTAACTTTTCATCCGTTCTAAGGCACAATGTAAATTATAGTCAAGTACATTTAGAATATGATCCAGGCCTTGCAATGACATGTCAATAGTCTACTGAGGGAAGCCACTTTACCTACTCTTTAGGCTGTCATTGACAAAATTATTCCAAATTAGGTGGAAAGCCCATCGTGGGGCGAGTATATTTATTTAATATATTTTTGTTTTATTGAAAAATATTTTGAATTTTTTAAAAAAACTATTATTAAAAAATATATGAATTATAATATTGTTATAGTATTTTTGATCTAATAAAACTTTCAACTATTATGTAAGTAGAGACACATAATATAATTTTTATATTGTTTATCAAGTAATCTGTATGTTTATCAATACTATTTATAAAATTCGAAACTCTGTTCTTTAGTATAGTTGTATAAATAATTTTATTTTACAAAATAAATGAAAATGAGCTATTTTAATGAATTTATGTAATTTATAAATAATAAAACTTGAAATTATTTTGTAATATTTTTGTTATATTAATAATATTGAGTTCATTATCCATCATGAATTTATAAAACTCCTATATTATAGCTATTATGATTGTAATTATCTAAACATCTCGTGATTAGTTAAGATTTTTTAATGTAGTACAAAACACTGTGATGATAGATACCTGTAAAGAATATAATTAACAAAATTAAATTAATTTACTAAAAAAAAAACTGAAAGAAGGATAAAGGCACTTGTATTGTGCTCATTCACGAAACGAGCAAAACAAAAAGGTCGTTAATGCTGAGGGGCAGTCAAGATAAAAACTATCTAATTAATTTGTTAATATTATAATTAAAAACAAAAAAAGAGGAGGTATTCCAAATTAAATCATTGACAATCATATATATATATTGCATTTATTTTAATAACATGTCGTAAATAGTATGGTATTAGTAATATAATTTGATAATGATGAATGATTTCAGTTTATATTGTATATTCATGTGAATATGAAAATGTTTATACATTGCATTTGTAATATTGGCTCTATTAAAAGATAATTTTAATGTTTTTATTTTTTTAATGTACTGATTTATTAATTGAATTTGATATATATAAAAATTGCATTTATTTTAATAACACTTTATAAATAGTATTGTATTAAACATATAATCTAGTAATGATTATTATTATTAAAAGTTTTTCTATCTTACATGTCATTATCGTAAAAACTTCAAAATCCTAAGTGTATCCTACGTGCCAAAAATATAGAAATTTTAAAATTCTATGTGTCAGATATACAAGCTTTGCTTCAAGATTATATATATATAGGTTGGTTTTTAAGCTTTAGTTAACCGCCTTCGTTTGGCCATCCATTCGTTGGTGGTAAGCAATACTAAACTTGAGTATGGTGTCTATGTTATAGAATAATTCAACCAAAATTGACTCATGCAAACATGATCTTGATTAAAGACAAGCTATAGAGCTTAACCACGTAATCCATATAACTTAATTATCTTTTTTCCCATAATTTTGGCCATTTATTTCATTATATATGTGTGATGAAGAGCAATGAAATGATTGTACTTAGTTAGCCAGTCCACCACTAAGTAACTTGTTTTTTCATTTTTAAACATAGAATTGTTTGCAAGCTTTTATTATACAATTTTATGATAATTATGAATTGTATTATTTAATGATAATAGGTATTATGTTTGTTGAAAACATATTGATTAAGATGATTATAAGATCGTTGGATTATAATGTTATTGCAAATTATATGCAATGATGGTGTCATATTTATTGTTGAAATTACATATAAATTTGTTGAGGTTATGCATGTAGGTTATAAGTTGATTATGCATGTTGAGATTATATGGTGGAGTATATTATGTACGATATTAATTAAGTTTAATTGATTTTTTCTATATATTTGCTGAGGTTATACATGTAGGTTATAAGCTATAATGCATGTTTATTGAATATTTCCTTGAGGATCATCATCCTTCTTCTTCTTCACAGCATATCTACACACTACAGCAGATGGGGGCTTTAGCGGCGTTTTTTTACCGGCGTTTGTTCAAACGCCGCTAAAAGATATATATTTACCGGCGTTTTTATTAAACGCCACAAAAACAGCACATAAAACGCCGCTATATGTATATTTACCGGCGTTTATATAAATGCCGGTAAATCTCATTAAAAAACGCCGCTAAAGGTCGCCATAAACCTAGCGCGCGAACTCTTCATCTTCCTTTATCATTTTCCCTCCCGCCGCTGCGGCCGCTTTTCTCCCACTGTGCTCGCTGTGTTCGCCGGTTCCAGGCTTGTGCTCGACAGTTTCCGGCCATTTCTTCTTCATTGGAAGCCGACATTCTGCCCTTCTTCGCATTTGGACGTTAAGTTGTAAGTTTTCTGAAGCTTTTATGTTTATATTTTGTTTTTTATTATTTATTAAAATTTGTTAGTCGAAATCCAACCGATTTGGAGGGTTGGTTTGGATGTGCCATTGGATTGGAAGTCTCCCGCATCGAATTCTAACTCTCATCTATGTCAATATGCATAACTGTGAATCCCTATTTTGGATTATTTACATGTTTGACAAAGAAAGAAAAAAAAAATTTGTGCAGTTGCATAGTTACTGTTTTGCCTTTGAAAGATTTCCAGGCCCAACAAAAACTGTCGATTTATCTTATCACTGAATATCAAGTGTGGAAATGCACTATTCGGATCCATTCAATAGGGCTCATCAGATTTATATAAGCAAAAAACTTTCGAGGTGAAGCCCACACATATAAAATATCTCTGTAAAATAGACCCAAGTGTACATCTCTGCCCTATATCATGCGTACACATTGTTAAGGTATCTGCTGAGTCACTGAAATCCATCAAGTCATTGCAAGACATGGAATTAGCTTCCAGTCTCGTTAGATACAATGCATTCTACCCATCTTTCCTAATCAACATCATGTCATGCACCACCTAGTACAAACAATCTGATTTATTTTGATTCTTAAAGTTTGAATTTAAAGATTTGCTTAAGTTCCAAAAACAGTTAACAACATTGCAAAATCTTGTTTTTCTGTAGCCTTGAAGGTCATTCTGGGCCACTCATTACCTCAGATTAGGTGCCTTAAATAGTGTGGCAGCTTATCCTCAAGATTGACTATTCAATCACTTTGACTTTAATCTCATAAAGAGTTACCATCTTAATCTGTGAGGAAAAGCAAACTAAGATTTTCCAAACGGAACCAGATTCTTCCAAAGGTAAAAGATCACTGCTGTCAGATTTTTATTCTGATCAAACTAAGCTAGGTTACCCATAAAACCAAATTCCGTTAAGATTTAGAATTAAGCTTCTTTCTGGTTTTAATTGGTCTCTTCTCTTAAATACTAATAACCCGCCTTCTATATTCCAAATGTGAAATATATGAACATAAATTGATCAAGTGAACTGAATTTTGACAACTTGCTACCGAAATTCTACTTGTGGAAAAGAAAGCATCCCGTGAATAAAAACATGTGTGATAATGAAGATAAAATATCTTGAAATGTGACTTTGATTAAGACCTAAATTTGTACCTAATTGGTTCACTAAACTGGGATTAAGATGCTTTTGACGTATATCCAAATCTTGTGATAGGGCGCCACCTACCATGCATTATATATAATATGAGAAATAATTAAAGAGAATATATAAATATATATATCTATCTGTCACTGCGGTCCAATCAGACTCCATAGAGACTGATTAACGTTTACCTTATGGGATAATTATGTATTAAGGTAGATTAGATCTCATTTTCATATTATTATCCAGTTCCTGCCTTACGGGGAATAATAAAATATTGTATACTTCTGAATTAGAAGAGAGGACTGGTAGGGACTGCATTCATAGTACTAAATACAGTTTAAATTCTTACATACTTCCTCAATTATTCACATTTCATTTAAGTCAGGTGAAAATGAAATTGTTGAAAATTTATCAGTTGATATATTCAGATAATATATAATATGTCTGATGGATGTATACTTGGAGTATATTATTGATTTGATTTTACGCTGTTATTATCTGTAATTCTTGCTTGTCGAAGCAGAAAATTGAATAGCAATAGAATATTACAAGAAAACAAGTAATAATCAAATAAAAACTATTAAGTCAACTGATCAAATTCCAAATAATCCTGCAATTGTAGTTTAAGTAAAGATCAATCCTTGCACGCCAGTTTATACCTAAAATATTCAGAGTTGAAAATCTTGTAAATTAGTTGTATAGATATGGGTCGTTTACTTCTGCACCCGCTTTGAAAGCAGCCTCATGTGATTTAATTTCTGCTAGGATAGGTGCCCCCACTCAATTTAATGGCTTCAAATTCTTGGTTATTGACAATAAGAATAAATAAACATAAATTAATTATGTTCTAATTTGACTAACTGAAAATGACAACAGATTCAAACTTTCACACTTAAACTATCTGAAATGCTATCAATGATATGAACCACAACAAAACATATGAGAAATAGTTTTATTTCAGGTTTCATGCAACTGCTTTACTTTCTGCCACTTGTTCCAACTCTAGGCTTACGTTTCACTTAATTATCCTGCGATGCATAATCATGTTCAGTTGTTGTGATTGATATTATTCTTACATGTTATTCCATAAACGTTAGGATTAATATAGATGTACCTGTGGCAAGTGCAGATAGATATATGTCTTAGCTGTTGCCGGGTTGTGATTTTCTGCACCCTTACTCCAATCATAACACACCTGAAGAAATTTCAGATTAAGAATCAAGAATAATCAAGACAGTTCAAGTTAAAAAACAATGACAAAACAAAAAGAATAACAAGCTATGCTAAAGTAGTTGTTGCAGATTAATAATAAAGAGCTTCACAAAAAGCATCCAGCTCAGAAGCCCAAATGATGCCTTCAATAGAAACACATACCAAATATTGAATTGTCCCTGGAGAATTATGCTCTCCCCTGATAAGGGTGAGGGAAGTAATCTACTAGTATTTTTTCCTTATATTCTTATATCACAAACTTAAAAGAAGCACATAATCATAAAATATCAGATTAAAAAAATGCAAGAAAAATATTCTTATATTCCCCACTATAACCAACCGTATATAATCCCTTACAACTTACAGACATGATGAACTTTATTTAGCAACAATTTATATTGTTCTGAAACAACTAACCACCAGGCAAGCAAAAATCACATCTCTCTTCATTATGACTACTCCTGTAGCGATTGAATTACCCTCCCTATCAAACCCAATACCTTATGTAGTTCCTACTTCTTGTAAGTTTGTACATTCCAAACCCTTGAAACTAATAAAAGAGTAATAATTTGTACTCAAATTCCCAACATTTAAAAAAAACATAAAACATTTCAACCGAACCTCTTTGTTTTAAAAAACAAAAAAAAATTCTATTTCCCTTGTAACTAAGAAAGACATTGCTAAATTCTAAACTAAATTGGGTCTAATTTTTACTCACATTCTCACTCACTTTTCCCAGATTTTACTCCCAATAAGCCTAGATGTTAATATTTAGTAACTATAAGAAATCACCCAAAAATAAAAACTCCAACAAAAATTTCAACTCACCAAAAAAAAAAAAAGTCTATGCTTTTTTCTTAAAATTTCTAGTTGTCACTCACATTCTCAACTTCTTTCCTCACTAACTCAAATTAAACCCCCAAAAGTATAAAAATATATATATCATGGAACTAAATCACATTACATTAATTACCACAAAACTAGTTCACAATATATCAAAAAATAAAATAGTAATATAACATGTTACATGACATTTGATGATAAATTATTTAATAATATATGTGGTAGATCACATGATAATGCTATGATATATGACATATATAGAGAAATGTATCATTGCAACATAGATTTTGTAGGCATTTCAAATTTATAAGGTTTGAGAAGTTTCTAATTATTAAAATAAAAATAATTATCACCAATGTATGAACCAATGAATAATCTTTGCCTTTCCACACCATGTTTTATTTGTGTTTGCATTATAACTATGAAATGTCATATTATCGTTTTTTGATTTGGTGGTTACATTAGGTATAATTTTAACTGTGTTATTCTCTATCAGTACGTTGTTATGGATACTCGCAAGTGTAGGGGTTGGATGAGTTTCCCAACAATTACCGCAGAATTTTTAGAAGGGTTGAATAGCTTTCTTGATTTTGCATTTCAAGGTAAATCAAGTACTGATAAGGTCCCATGTCCTTGTAGAAAGTGTGTTAATTACTACTACAAAAATCGGATAGAACTATACGACCATCTAGTAGTTCATGGATTTATGGTTGGTTATACGACTTGGTATTGTCATGGTGAATCCATGGTCACACAACAGCCAACCCCGGACATCCAAGTACAAAAAGAAATGGGTACAGATAATTCCATAACAGAAATGTTACATGATGTTTTTGGGGTATCTGGACAACTTTTCGATACATGTAATCATGGCAGAGATGCATTTGAACCCAACATCGATGATACTATGATGGAAGAACAACCAGAACGGCTTGGAAGAGAAAAGGAAGACTTCAGGAAGTTAACAGAAGATGCTAAGGAAGAATTATATCCAGGGTGTGAGAATTTCACTAAACTGTCATTTGTTTTGCATCTCTATAATTTAAAATGTCGTTACGGTTGGTCTAACGAATCGGTTGATGCTTTAATAAAGCTTTTAAAAGATGCTTTTCCAAAGGGTGAAACATTACCAAACTCTTTTCATGAAACAAAAAAGATTATTGAAGCCTTAGGACTTAAATATGTGAAAATTCATGCTTGTCCCAATAACTGTATGCTATTCTGGAAAGAAAAAGCTTTTGATGACTTATGCTCAGTTTGTGGGGCGTCTCGGTAGAGAAATTGTGAGAGTGCTTCATCTAGTGCCATAGGAATTTCTAATACGGTCAAGAACAAAAAAATTCTGACGAAAGTGTTGCGGTATTTTCCTATCAAGCCGAGACTTCAAAGGTTATTCATGTCCCCAAAAACTTCAAAGTTAATGACTTGGCATGATAAACACCGTACCAAGGATGGAATCATGAGACATCCGACTGACTCAGAAGCATGGAAAAGCTTTGACTCGATCTACCCTACATTTGGTGAAGAACCACGTAATGTTAGATTGGGTTTAGCGAGCGATGGTTTCAATTCGTTTGGTAATATGCAAAGCACTTACAGCATATGGCCGGTCTTTTTAGTTCCCTACAATTTACCACCATGGTTGTGCATGAAACAACAATTCTGCATGCTCTCATTGTTAATTCCCGATCCTTCTGGGCCTAGTAATGATATTGATGTTTACTTGCAACCTTTGATAGAGGACCTTAAAGACTTATGGGAGACAGGGGTGGAAACGTTTGATGTCTCATCGAATCAAATGTTTCAATTGCATGCAGCAATTATGTGGACCATAAATGATTTTCCTGCTTATGGTAATCTCTCTGGGTGGAACATTCATAGTTGTTTTGCATGTCCTTGTTGTAACACAGAGACAGACTCCAGACGTCTGAAGGATGGTAAAAAGTTTTGTTTCATAGGCCATCGTCGGTTTTTGGATATCACTCATAAGTCTCGCTTTGATGCAAAATCATTTGACGGGACAATCGAATTAAGATCTACTCCAATTCCACCGTCTGGGTTTACAATCTTGGATTAGTTGAAAAATATCAAGTTCATGTACGGAAAGATGCATAAAGAAGTTACGGGGGTCAAGCCAAAAACATGGAAAAAAAAAAAGTATTTTCTTCCACTTACCTTACTGGCAATCGCATTTAATAAGACATAACCTTGATGTGATGCACATTGAGAAAAATGTTTGTGACAATGTGGTAAATACAATTCTCAATATTGATAAAAAGTCAAAGGATAACATTCATGCTCACCGGGACTTGCAAGAGATGAACATAAGGAAAGAGTTATGGCCTCAACAGCGGGATTAAGGAAAAACCTATTTACCTCCGGCATGTTATACGATGGCGTCACATGAGAGGAAAGTTTTTTATGGAGTGTTGGAACAAGTTAAGTTCCCGAATGGTTTTGCCTCAAACATTTCACGATGTGTTCGTAAACAACACAAATTATCTGGTTTAAAAACTCATGATTGTCACGTATTAATGCAACAACTTCTTCCACTTGCATTACGAGGTGCATTGCCTACGAAAGTAAGTTCTATTCTGACTAAACTATCAAACTTCTTTCGGGCTTTGTGTGCTAAGTCACTTCGGATCCGTGATCTCGAGCAACTTGAAAGAAAGATTGTGCTCACACTCTGTAATATGAAAAAAATTTTCTCCCCTGTATTTTTCACAATTATGGTGCATTTGGTTGTTCATCTTGCTGCAGAAGCGAGACTTGCCGGGCCAGTGCAATACCACTGGATGTATCCAATCGAAAGGTAAATGTTATAAATAAATATACTTCATAGTCATTTCTTGAAAGTAAGCTTACACTCTGTCATTCATCAGGTTATTAGGCACTTTAAAATTAACTGTCCGGAATAAAGCTCATCCAGAGGGTTTGATTGCTGAAGCGTTTCTTGCTTCTGAGTGTTTGGCATTTTGCGCCCAATATCTAGATGACGACAAATCATCGCAAGGCCAAAAAGACACAACTAATGCGCCTGGGTCCAAGTCAATCCTATTTCCCCAGGTTGGGCAACCATCTGGAAATGTTCAGGGTTTCATGATGGATGAAAATATGTGGGTTCAGGCACAACGTTATGTTCTTTTCAATTGTGATTCAGATATAGTCCGGAGGTGCCGAGAGTAAGTTATATATCCATGAATATATCGACTCAAATTGTGATGATATTGTACTCATTTGTCCCTAGATTACAGAGAACATGTTAGCGCTATCAAAAGACAGCATCGTCGACGACGACTAACTCAACATGAGATTGACCGCTTACACAGCGAATCCTTTCATGAATGGTTCAACGTAAAGGTAAATGGGTTTTGTCCTTTTTTATATATATTTCTGTATGTGTATATTAGTGGCCATTAACAAATTGTATACTTATGTTGCTTTTAGGCAAAAGATATTGACATTGACGACGATGAGCATCTCATTACTGAAATAAAAGCCCTTACGCGTGGTCCAAACTATATTGCAAAGAGGTTTAAATGTTTTGATTTGTATAACGGGTATAGATTTCGAACGAAAGAGTATGAGAAAGACATGAGTACACAAAATTGTGGAGTTATGGTGGTAGCCAAAACCCAAAGTTATGCCAGTAGTAGCGACTCCAGGCCTGTGTTAGGCGATGTGACTTACTATGGTGCATTAACTGATATTATTGAACTCAACTATTACGATGAATTTAAGATTGTACTATTTAGATGTGATTGGGTTGATGTTACCCACGGTAGAGGGATAACACAGGACGCACAAGGATTTACACTAATAAGTTTTGCTCACCTAATTCACACTGGTGATCATATACTTGATGAACCTTTTGTGTTTGCATCTCAGGCTCAACAAGTTATCTTTGTCCAAGATCGAAGAGATGAACAATGGGTTGTTCCTTTGCCCATAAGGCCTAGAGATACCTTTGATTTAGAAGATGTTGCATCTGATGGGGGTAACATTGATGTGAATATCCCTGACGAGGAGGGGAATATTCTCCATTTAGAAAATCAGATAGAGACAGAGAATGATGATTTTGAGCTGGTTAGGAGTGATATTGACGGCATTTTCGTTGATATGCTTACTGAGCAATAGTTACAGGATGATGATGACAATGTTGGTTAAGGTTAACTCAAATGTTATCTTTGCTGTGTTATTGATTTCTTTATCTACATGAAGCAATCTTTTACATGCGTTTTTTTTGTTTTTCTTAATTATTTACATATGAATCTATAAATAATGAGAATTTTTGTTTTACAGATTACAGCTAAAAAATGCCGAGGAAAAGAGATATACGAATGGTCCTCGAGGGGCAATCCTCACAAAGCATTGACCCACAAGGTCAACAGCAAGATTGCACCCCAACCATAGTTGGTAAAAGACAACATACAGTTAACAGTTATGACATTTTGTTATCAAGCGCCATTGACTGATATGTTATTTTTCCTCATATGTGTTACAGGTCAGGACTCAGAATCAAGACGAAGAGGACCAACTTTGATGTCGGATGTTTGGAATATGCCTCTGGATGAGAAGGTAACGGTACAGTTTAATGATATGCACCAAGGAGTAGGACCCGAAGCTCGTACTTTGGCTAGTTATCTGGGGACGGTAGCAAGGAATTGTCAATTGCTCCCGTTAAATATACAAGATTGGAGGTGAATTCCGGCATCGGAGAAAGAAAGGATTCTTGAATTGGTTAAGGTAAGATTGCATTATTGTCTACACATACTATCGCATTATTTCTTACGGGCCCAATAACACGAATTAATACTGTATGTTTTTTTCCAGGTAAGGTTTTCATACCCTCCAGAAGGAGACAAATGGGTGTTACAGTCTCTGGGTAAGAAATGGAAAGACTATAAATATGACATAAAAGTAGAGTACTATGAACGTTATCCCAACATTGATGACCTTGTCAACAATAAATCGGATCGAATTCTACGAGACCAGTGGATGGCTCTCGTAACACAGTGGCATTCTGAGCAGGGGCGGGTAATATAATTTTTGCTCTTTCTTGTCTAGTTACGTAATGATGAATTGTATCTCTTTATTAAACATTTTCTTTGTTTCAGAGACGTAGCGGAACAAATAGAAGGACTCGTTCTGCTCAAACAATGCCACATACTGGAGGAACAAAGAGTATAGTGCGATTAATGAATGAAATGGTTAGTTTTTTTGAACTCATTGTTAACCATATGATTAGGTTTTGTTGTAATTGTAATTTTCTACATTTGAGGAACAGACATCAAGTGGTGAACAGCCGTCACGAGCCAAAGTGTTCATAGCCACCCATCGAACTCGTAAAGATGGGCGACCTATTGATTAGGACTCTGAACACGCAATCGTGAGTTTAGTTTCTATCAATTTATTTGTGGTTATGATAAATTTCGTGTAATAAGACGTTGATTTTTGTAATGGGTTTAGGAACTCCTCCAAGAGAAAATAAATGAGTTACAAAGTTCTATCTAAGAGTCAAATGCAAGTCTTCCAGAAATGGAAGATAATGCATTCGCTCAAGTGATGGGACCAGAAAGACATGGTCGAGTGCGTGGATTAGGATTAGGTCCAACGCCCAGCATGTACAGAGCATCGACATCGACATCGACATCGGCATCGGCATCGGCATCTCACCACTCAGACGGCCCTCCAAGTGTGAATAATGAGGCGGACAACAGAATAAGAGTCTTGGAAGACCAAGTGAGAACACTGCAAGAAACACTTGGTAGTATGAAGAACACATTTGAATCTCAGATGTCCATGATTTGTTCATCATTGGGGTTGCGATCACAGCAAAATGACGAGCCACCTAGTGGAGAGGTAATGTTTACAGGATATGTTCAGATAACACATTTTTTTAAATTAAATAATTATATGAAAATTATTAACCATGAATTGTTCACTTATGTGTCGTAGGTACCTCATCCATCTAGTAACCAGCACTCTCCAGATGATGACCAGTAAATTTGTATTTACGATTTGGTAAATTGTTTTCTATGTTCAAAAAATGCGTATTGGTGAAATCCAACCGATTGGAGGGTTGGTTTGTATGTGGATATGAAGTGTTGAAATTACTTGATGTTTGTTTTATTTGTTGTTGGTTTTAATTGTTGTTGGTTTTAATTGTTGTTTGAAATCTATATGGTTTAATGAGATATAATTCTTTGGTATGGTTATGGTGCTTCAAATTGAAATAAATATGTCAGGGTTAAGACTAGAACTTGATTTTTTCTTTCAAGGAACTTGTCTATATCCTTATTTTTTTGACATTTTTGTGCTGATAAATCTTCTTTATTCCATCACATATTTTTGAGGCTGCTGATAGCTCATTTTCAATGAAAAGATAATATATTAGAAATTTTATTTTCTGTCATTAGTTTGTGACCGACTATAAACATTGAGAAATTGGTTTTGGGTAATTCTGTGTTTTGGACTTCAGTTTTAAAATTATCATGTTTAATCAATTGACACTCATGTCTAACTACTGTAGAAAAACATCTAGGATAGCAAACAACTGACTAAATTACAAATTGCAACTAGGGAGAAAGAGGAAAGTTTTGTTTGAGGGCTTTAGAAGCTATGTAAGACACCTCAGAAGGGTATTACTGTTCACTGCTTTGATAAAATAATAATAAATAAATAAAGAAAATATGGTCAATAATTCCCAACCGAAATGCTTAACTGAACGAAAATATCGCAGCGGAAAACTTGTAGTACAATGTATACATACATATATACATGCCCAATTAAAACTTTCATAAATATAAAATATGTTCGCGGAAAAGCATATACATGTGCATATAGATAAAACTGAATAAAACTGGATCCCAAATAGTAGCAGACTCCTCCTCCCAGCTCCCTACAACTCACCTGCAAAAGAAAAGGAAAGTAGGGAGTGAGTGATAAAATCACCCAGTAAGCACTTCATATCCTCAGACCCTAAACCAACCCTTCTCGAAGGATTCCACAACACCACACACAGAACAGGCTCAAACTGGCAACCACGCCTTCACTGACCGGATACTACCTCATACCAGGTCGTAAAATACGTATATGAGTATACGTAAACAACCGAGAGTGAAGAGTAATCCGAACCGAAAACTCGACTCACCAATCTCTGCTACGGATACTCATAACTGAACTGATCTGATACTGATACTGATACCGAAGTTCATGAAATATCACGAAGCTTCTCATGCTCTGATGATTACTGTTTCATACTGTTTTATCATTCTCTGAATGATATGCTGATGTGTCATATAATCATGACATGATATGATAACATGCTGAAATCATAGCTAGGCCTGGGCCTGCATACTGAAAATAATTTTCTGAAAACTGTTCATGAAAACCATGCTGTTGGATCCTGGGATCCCATAACTGAAAATCATGCAAAAGCTTTATCTGAAAGCTATGCAGAAAGCTGTGTACCCTCGGGTACCTGATATGCTGAAAATTGTGCTACGCAGACTGATGAATACAGGGATTCGACACTTTGGCCATGTGAGTTTCCTCTGCAAACACGTGCCACAAACTGTATGGCCCACGTGATGCCATCAGGCCTCGACCTGGAAACATATCTGATCTGAGCGCCTCGCGCTATAAACTCATCTGATCCTCGGACCAGGAAACTTAAGCTTCTAGCTGAGCAACCCGGCACATACCAATACATAGGGCTAGTAATGAGTATATAACTCCTGGCGACACGGGTGCTAAACTCACAAGTGCCCCCTCGTATTCACCTCTGAAAACTATGTTTTTCAACTGAAAACATGCATTCGGATCCTCGGATCCGTCTCTGAAATCACTGGATGGCATGCCATGCTATGCATATGTATATGATGCATCATGTATCTTAATTGAGCTCAAATTACTGTTTACTATCCAAAGGATAGGGTTTACTGTGCACATTTCTCAATTAAAGCTTAATTTCAAATTCTGTCTGACGTACGGGCGTGCGTGTCGCGTGTACGGGCGAAAGTGAACGTGCACGGGACCGTGACCAACTCGTGCATAAGGTCGTGCAAGGAACTGGAATTTCAAGCAACATTCTCATTTTCTCTTGGTGCACGGGTGTACATAAGCTATGTACGGGCGTGACCCTGCAAATTAGGTCATGCACAGGCACGTAAACATGCCCGTGACCATGCAGAATACGCAGTGTGCACGGGCGTGCCCCTCGGGTGCACGAGCGTGCGTCCTGCTCTGCACCTCCATGACCACTCGGAATCAGCCCGATTCCGGCCACAAACTCAACCCAAACTCAAATTTAGCATAATTCACATGCACAACACTTCATATAAGCATCAAAAACACTTCCAGTAACTTCGAATCTCAAGCAACTCATCCAACTCAAACTCAAAACACATATACTCATATATACTCACACATAAGCATAACATATGCATAAATCATCAATATCATCACCCCAAATCATCAACACGCAAGGAAAACATCACAAGCATGCTGGAATCAAGCTCACACGCATCAAAGCATGAATCAAACACAATCAAAACCACAAAGGGGAAAGAGGAAAGAAGCACCTACGTTTTGACATCTTTCTCTCTCAAGAAGAACTTCGGCTCAAGCTTGATTGGAAGATCAAGGAAGCTGCTCTCCACTTCTAGGGTTGATATTCTCTGAAATCAAAGCCAAACTTTGGGTGAAAATGAGATTGGAAACGGATAAGATCAACTTAAACTCAAGACAGCTGGAACTTATCGCATGCACGGGCGTACACCTCTCATGTACGGTCGTACATGGCAGGAAAATTACAAAAATGCCATTTTCCCGCGCTCGCATGCAAATCCACTCAAACAGATCCATGCACACACCCCCAAACTCAAGAAAACCTCACAAATCACCCCAAAAGCTCTCACAACCCTAGAAATCTCAGAAATCACAACTGACCCCGAATCTGGGATGTTACAAGCTACACTATTGTTGGTTGGGAATCAGGATGTTTGTAATTGTGATAAACTAGAGGATCACTGAATTGAAAAATTTGCAACAAAAAACATTGATGCATAACATTTTCTAAATGTTGTAAATGTTTGAAGTATATATTTTCTTCGAGTCGTTACACTTTAACTAGTTTTGTTTGCTTTGTAATTTCTTTTTATTGTTATGTCATGTGTCATTGGATAAACCTGGAGCTTTCTTAGATCAGTGGTAAAGTTGGTAGTTAATTTTGGAGGTCAAGCCTGGAGATTAAAGTTATCAAGTAAAAGTTCAAAAAGAAAAATATTATTTTCCATTTTCTTATATTGATGGTTGGCATCACTTGTTGTGCAGGTAGTTATGTTGAAACGTTCAATCCTATTGGCACTCAAGGAACTCAAAGGCTGGATGGCACCAGAGAAGGTTAATTATAAGAACTTTGTATTTTTTCGAATTGTGTATGTAAACAATATTAGAATTAACAATTGTATGTAAACAATATTTTTTATTCAATATTTTATTAATGATGTTATTAGCTTTTTTTGTATGTATTATTAAACGGTATTGTTTTACGTATATTGTTATCAAATTATTTATAGTGTTTTGTATGATATTCATTATAAATAGAAAATTTAATCAATAAGCAGGGAAAATGGTTTATGAAACAGGTAAAATTGCGTCGAAAAAGTGTATAAAAAAACACCGTATAAACATATAAAAAACGCAACTATATAGAAAAAACGCCGGAAAAAAAATTTCAATTCGTCGCAAAAAAATTGCGCAAAAAAAAAAAACGCCGCTAAAAGCACAGGAAAAACGCCGCTATAAACATAAATCGCCGCAAAAAAGAAATTACAAACTGCCGCAAAATTGCCGCGGAAAAAATTTAAAACGCCGCTAAAAGGAAAAAAACGCCGCTATAAAACGCCGGTAAAAACACGAAAAAAACGCCGGCAAAGCTGTTGCCCTTTTAGCGGCGTTTTTTAAAGGTTTTACAGGCGTTTTTGAAAAACGCCGGTAAAACCTTTACCGACGGGACATATACTGGCGTTTGTACAAACGCCGGTAATATTTTTACCGGCGTTTATAAATGCCGTTCTAGGTCAAAAAAAACGCCGGTAAAAGCCGTCCCTCCTGTAGTTAATAGAAGAACACACAAATAATCACAACTATCGCAGCAAAAGTCACCCCACCAACTGCTGCCACAGCAATAACTCCAGTGTGAAGGCCCTTTGAAGCTGTCTGGCAAGACTGCAATGGATACCCACAGAGTGCTAGATTACTTGCAAAATCTTCTGGCTTAACAGCATATTTGGAAAAGGCTGGAATCAGTCCAGACAGCTGGTTATTAGCTACACTAAACTTTTTCAGTCGATCAAGCTGCCCTAGTTGTGCAGGAATCTGACCCGTGAACTGGTTGTGGTCAAGGGTCAGGTTGTTCAAATAGGTACAATTAGCAAAAGACACCGGAATGTTCCCTGAAAAGTTATTTGATGAGAGATCAAGAGAAGTCAAAAACCCAACTAAATGAGATAAATTTTCAGGAAGACTCCCAGAGAGATTGTTCTTCGAAAGATCTAACCCAGTCATACTTGAGCAATTTTTAATGCCAGGAGGAAAATGACCCGTGAGTCCCATATCCGAAAGGTAGAGATTCAAAACCTTATTCTCGTCAGGGTGCCAACACTCGACCCCAGCAAAGTTACAAATGTATCCCTCGGTATCATCGTTAAAGTTCCAAGAAGCATTCAAGAAATTGTAAGGGTCGTTAAGTGACTCTCTTATACTTTTCAAGCAAGCAATATCTTGCACGGTGGCATAGCTTAAACTACAACTAAGTAATATCCATAGAGAAAACCCATTAATAGAATACCTTTTTAACTCCATGCTTATACAAAAGAACCCACCAAAGCGTATAACTAACTAACAGCTAATTAGTGTACAGCAACTTGCACTTACTGAACTTACAAAAGCAAAGTCCTTATAACATCAAACCCTGAAACAAAATTCCAAGGTCAAAAACAAAAAAAAAATAAAATTCAGCAGTGCAGATAGAATTTCGAAGCAGAAATTTAACATGAAGTCTACAATTGAAAACCCAGTTGACTTGATCAACTTAAAAATTGAAAGTCCTACCTGAGGTTCCAGGATGCCTAGATGAACAAGATCAAAGAACCAACAAAGGGTATTCAAAAGAACGAGCAAGCATCGATCTTTCCGGGTGAAAATTAAGAATAACTACCGCCATCATCATCATCATCATCATCGAGAGCATAACATAATTTTAACTAGTTAAAGCCAGAGAAAAAGAAGTTGAAGAGAAAGCAAGTTAAAGAAAGAAAAAAAAAAAAAAAGAAGAAAATGGGAGTTTAATCAAGTGTAGAAAGAGAAGAGTTATTGGGTCAAACAAGGGGAGGCCATGTTTTCCAAGCTCCTGCAGCGACCGAGACTGCGATAGCGCGTAGACTTTTGAGTGCTGGCTTGACTTACTTTTGCTTTAATTATTTTATTTGACAAGGTTTATTATATTATGTTTTAAATCTAAGCATAATACTTATTATTATTCATTATTAGCTGTTTCTGAATTCTATTAAGTTTTTCGTAGGTATAACTGAATTCTCTATGTTCCTTCCTTCTTATACTTATTCTTATTCATCATTAGCTGTTTTATGTGTTATTCAACTTAGAATATTCAATTAGCTGCTTTATTACTGAAATTCTGTTGAAAGGGAAGAAATGTTCTTATTTTCACTAGGCACACGAGCGTGCACTATCGGAAGCACGAGTGTGCATAAGGTTGCACGGGACGTGTGCCAGTCGTGTAACCCAACCGTGTTAGATTCTGGAAATTCTGCTTAATTCTTGAATTCTGTTAACACATGACCGTGACCTTCAAGCGTACGGTCATGACCCTACTAAAATCAAGTCGTGCATGACTTGCACACATGACCGTGACCCTGTTGAAACAAGAATGCACGGGCGTGCATACACGAACGCACAGACGTGCGTCCTGCTCTGTTTCGACATCCATGGCCAAAACACGTAAGATCACTCCCAAAACTCAACCCAAATCTCATCAAACTTCAATTAAACATACTATAACATACAAGCATGCAGCATATACTACTATTTACACATTTTTTCTATGATTCATAGCCAAATCATACTAAAATCTCTCTAAACTGTTAAATACACACACATATGTATCAAGGGAACTAAGCATGCTTCTCCCTCCAGATTTCTCATCTATATCATCATTAATAACACAAAGACATGCTATTAAACTGGAAACACACTTTTATAACTGAATTAACGCAACCAAGGAAACATAAACTCTGGAAATAGGAAGAAGGTAAGAAGATACTTACCTGGAGCTGTTAATAACTTTTATCTCTCTATCTCTGGCTGAATCTTGGCTGGATTGGCTGCTAAAAGCTGATTGATCTCTTTCTCAATTTGATTAGGGTTAGCTGGAGAGAAAGGGAAGAGGAATGGATAAGAAACTCGCTAAAACTGGTGGAGAAAAAAAATCTGACTTTATATACCAGTAGACATGCACGGGCGTGCGACAAACATGTACGGGCGTGTATGGCGAGAAAGGGATGCACGAGCGTGTGTCCAGAGACGTACGGTCGTGCTCTTTTCACAAGCTGCATATAAAGCCAATAAAAGACCATTCTACCTTCCTAACTCACTGAAACTGATTCCTAACTAAAAAATCTCTCTTCTAATCCTGATTCAAAGCCTAAAAAGACCATTCTAACCTCGAGATGTTACATATATTGTATTTATTTTAATAACATGTCGTAAATAGTATTGTATTAATAATATAATTTGATAATGATGAATGATTTCAGTTTACATTGTATATTCATGTGAATATGAAAATGTTTATACATTGCATTTGTAATACTGGGTCTATTAAAAGATAATTTTAATGTTTGTATTTTTTTAATGTACTAATTTATTAATTGAAATTGATATATATATAAATAGTATTGTATTAACGATATAATTTATTATTATTAAAAGTTTTTCTATCTTACATGTCATTATCGTAAAAGGTTCAAAATCCTAAGTGTATCCTATGTGTCAAAAATATAGAAATTTTAAAATTCTATGTGTCAGATATACAAGCTTTGCTTCAGGATTATATATATATAGGTTGGTTTTAAGCTTTAGTTAACCACCTTCGTTTGGCCATCCATTCAATGGTGGTAAGCAGTACTAAACTTGAATATGGTGTCTATGTTATAAAATAATTCAACCAAAATTGACTCATGCAAACATGATCTCGATTAGAGACAAGCTATAGAGCTTAACCACGTAATCCATACAACTTAATTATCTTTTTTCCTATAATTTTAGCCATTTATTTCATTATATATGTGTGATGAAGAGCAACGAAATGATTGTACTTAGTTAGCCGGTCCACCACTGAGTAACTTGTTTTTTCATTTTTAAACATAGAATTGTTTGCATGCTTTTATTATACAATTTTATGATAATTATGAATTGTATTATTTAATGATAATGGGTATTATGTTTGTTGAAAACATATTGATTAAGATGATTATAAGATCGTTGGATTATAATGTTATTGCAAATTATATGCAATGATGGTGTCATATTTATTGTTGAAATTACATATATATCTGCTGAGGTTATGCATATAGGTTATAAATTGGTTATGCATGTTGAGATTATATAGTGGAGTATATTATGTACGATGTTAATTAAGTTTAATTGATTTTTTCTATATTTTGTTTATTGAATATTGATGTTAGAAAGTCTTATATGTGGAACGATCCACCCCCTGTAATGACCTAAGGGTAAAATTATCATTTTAGGAGAGTTCAGGGGGGTAGAAGAGTCTTTTAGAAGTCCTTTGGGGCTTAGTTTCAGTTTCTGCGCAAGGGTGGGTGGAAATGGCTATTTTCCACCACACACACGACTGTGTGCCTAGGACACACGACCGTGTGTCTGCCCTTTTAGCCGTGTATATGTTTTATTTCTTTCAGTTGCGCGCAGTTCAGTTTTCCAGCTTATTTTCCTTCACTTTCTCTTCTTCTTCCTCAGCTCTAGTGAACCCTAGAGTTCCCGAGAGAGATCCCCCGACAGCCCAGCTTCAGATTAGAGATCCCAAAACTTTCAGAGAGAGAGACCGAGCTTCCATGGCGCGAGGTAAGTGTTTTCCTTACCTCCTTCACTGTGTTCTTAGTATGTTTGTTGTTTCCAGCTTATGAGAACTTGATGTGTGCTTGTTTGAGATATTTCCAGCATGCTTGAGCTTGATATGATGCATGATTGGATGATTGAGTGGTTTTCCATGATTTACATGCGTATATACTATTTCCAGATGATATATGCTTTATATATGTTATATAGCGTGTTGAGTTGATGATATGATGATTATTTGTGTGCCAGCAGTAGTAAAAAAGTGTGTATGCTTGATGATTTGGAGTGTGAAAGTGTTGGATGTGAGAATTTCTGGATTTCCAGACGCCTTCTGCAGAATCTGGGTTGAGCACACGACCGTGCGTCCTTGATGCACGCCCGTGTGGCCTCAATTCTGTATGAGACACGTCCAAGCATGCTGTCCGTATGCGTCTAAAGACCCAGACACACGCCCGTGTGCCCGAGTACACACGCCCGTGTGCTTTCCCCAATTCCACACGCTCGTGTATGCGAAACACGAGAAGCAGAAGAAGACAGCCACACGCCCGTGTGCCCCTTGATGCACGCCCGTGTGTTGCACCACACGCCCGTGTGTCCAGCCCAATTTTCATGAAAATATTCCAGAACCTTGCACGCCCAGCAGCACGATGAGCACACGATCCCGTGTGCCTTGTCACACGCCCATGCGCACCAGAACACACGCCCGTGCACCTTTGAAAAAGCAGAGAAAGAAATTAAAAGAAAAGATAAGCCACTCTAAGCCAATTCTAAGCACACAGAACTTAGTAATAAGCTAATAAATCAGCATTTCATGCATGATTATCAGCATTGAGCACGACATGCCACATCAGATGTTTTCAGACTGGATCCAAGGATCCAACAACATGATTTTCAGATATACATATATGATTTTTTCATATATCAGATAGCGGTGGATACGAGGGGGCACCTGTGAGTTCGCACACCAGCTAGAGAGGGAAACCAGCGTCCGCTAGAGAGGACATGGTCACTGACCAAGCTCGTTGAGAGAGTGCTGGTTGTGCATCAGTAGATTCAGTAGGACTTTGAATTCACACGGCCAGGGTGTCAAATCCCTGTATTTATCAGTCTGGCCAGTATAGCAGATTTTCAGATACAGTACTTTCTGATGCAGTTTTCAGCATATAATATATGTATATATTCAGGATCTTCGGATCACAGTTTTATTGTCAGAAAGAGTTTTCAGAAAAGACAGTTTTTTAGAAAAACAAGCCTGAGGGCGAGTTTTATAGTTTTCAGCATATACATTTCATGTTATGTACAGTATCAGAACAGAAATAGATCAGTAACAGAACAGAATTCAGTATGAATAATTCAAAAAATGGATATGCTTTGGTATATCAAGAGAATCAGATTAAAACAGCAGTATTAACGAATCTCCTACGTGACGAGTCACGTAGTCTGTTAGTTTGGACCTGCGAGTGTTGTGTTTGGAAACGCTTGCTGAGTGACTTTGTCACTCACTCCCTTTCCTGTTTCCTTTTGCAGGTCAGTGATTCGAGGGCTGAGCTGGAGCGAGACCGCTGCGAGATTTTGGGGATATGGCTCGGCAGCAGCAGACAGCATATTGGCTCACATGTTTTTATTTTCTCATGTATAGATGTGTGTATTATATTTTTGTATACACTTTATGATCAGTATAGTTTTATACATGAGTAGCCTGGGTTTTCACGCTTACATTTAATTTACTATTTCAGTAAATTATATTTATAGTTTCTCTTATTAAGAAATTTTTATTTCAGCAGCAGGTTTTACTGTAGAGATTCCCGTCTCAGGTATATTTTATTATTATACTCAGTATTTTCTACAGCGCACAGTAACCTGGGGCGGGGGTCACTACACCCCCCAATCCTAAACTATGTAATTTATGTATTTATTTATTTATCATTTTATGGATGAATTAATTGTAACATATGCATGTTTAAATATGAGAGGTGTAAGAATACAAAATTTTAATTAAAATGAGTCATAAAATGGAAGTTAGCCCTTGAGTTGGGCGATTTAGGTATACAACAACTTTCTATGTTGTTGAACCCTTGTGGATTTTGATTGATGCAAAATGTATGTTAAAATATCTAATTGGTCCATGCATGTGTTGAACATGACAAAGAGGACCTAAAGTTTTGTGCTGGCTGAAATCTGCAGGTGAACACGCCCGTGCTGTGAAGAAATGGCACACACGACCGTGTGCAGAAGGACACACAGCCGTGTGTCAAGGCTAAAAGAAGCACACGCCCGTGTGCTGGAAGAAGGCACGATCGTGTGTCTAAAGGAAAATGACACACACGACCGTGTAGCACAAACACACGGCCGTGTAGCACAAACACACGCCCGTGTGTAAGGCCAAAAAGCAGTCGTGCGTCTCCCGTGCGCCTCCCGTACGTGCGCCCATGCAAGCTTCTGGAATCTGGAAGCAGAAGGAAGGCAAATAACACACGCCCGTGTGTTGTAAATGTGCACGCCCGTGCTAGCACAAAATTGACCGTTGGAAAGTGCAGAAAAAGGGGAGCACGACCGTGCATCAAGCGGACAAGCCCGTGCAACTTTCCAGAAATGCTCCAACGGCTCTCAAATCAGCTGCAATGGCTAGAATCTTCCATTCCCTATAAATTGGAGCTGATTTGAAGATTGAAGGGTTAGAGAATCAGCACTACAACTTGCATTTTTCATTCTCTAATCACTTCTCCAAAATTTCTCTCACAAACTCATTTGTAATCATTTAGAGAGAAACCTTGAGTGCTTATTGTAAATCCACCTTGTGAGAAAAATTATTGGTATTCCACAAACCCTTGGGCGCAATCCCGTGAAACTAGTGTTGGAGCGTAATCCCTGTTAAAACTAAGTTAAGGGCGCAATCCCTTGTATCAAAACTAGTGTTAAGGGCGAAATTCCCTTGTCAAAAAACTATTGTAACTTCGGGGTTGAAGTTAGTGGAAGAAAAGTCTTCAAGCGGGGTTGCTTGGAGTAGTGGACGTAGGAGGCGTGGAGAAGCTCCGAACCACTCTAAAAATCGGCTGAGCAATTTCTTTCCCTTACTCTCTTTATTTATATTTGCTTAGTCATTTAATTGTGCTTAATTGTTTTTATATATTTACATGTTGTGTTGGTTGAATAGGAAAGGAATTAAGATTTCAAAAGATTTTTTAAATAACCTATTCACCCCCCCTCTAGGTTATTTGCCATTTAGCATTTGGGGTTTAACAATTGGTATCAGAGCTTGGGCTCTTGTTTTCGAAAATCTAACGATTTTTAGAGTTTAAGATCCGTTTTCGAAACTTACATGGCAAATATTTTTCAAAAATCGTCTTTCGAAGAAGGGGGTAGTTCAAATAGGCCACCTTTATTTTGTGGTGTTAATTATGGTCAATGGAAAATTCGTATGAAATTTTTTGTTCAATCCAGTGACTATAAGCTTTGGAAAATTATTGATAAAGGTGACTTTGTTCCCATAAATCCAAATACGAATTTGCCCAAGAATGAATTTGAATTTGATGAAAATGATGAAAAATTGATGAGTTTGAATTCAAGGGCATTAAATATGCTGTTTTGTGCTTTAGATACCACGAAATTTAACCGTGTTTCTTCTTGTGAAACAGCACATGAAGCTTGGATGATCCTCCAAATGACTCATGAAGGAACAAGCCAAGTGAGGGAGTCCAAAGTGGAGATGCTTTTCCGTGAGTACGAATTGTTCGAAATGAAGAAAGATGAAAACCTCACGGAGATGTATAAACGCTTCTCAAACCTAGTAAATGAATTGAGAGGATTGGGAAAAAGGTTTGAGAGTGTTGAGTTGGTCAAGAAGGTGCTACGGTCATTGCCGGAAGCTTGGAGTATGAAGGTAACGGCAATTGAAGAATCGAAGGACTTGACCAACATGGGTATGGACGAATTGATCGGGAGTCTCCTAACTCACGAAATGAAATGGATGCCCAAGAAAGAGGAGAAGAAGAAGAATATCGCACTCAAGGTTGAGAAGGATACAAGTGAAGATGAAGAAAACTCAACCGAAGAGGAGAGCTCAATGGATGAAGAGGATTTGAAGATGCTCTCCAAGAAGTTCAGCAAGTTCCTCTCCAAAGGAAAGAAGAAAAAGAAAGAAAAAGTGGTGACTTGCTATGAGTGCGGAAAGGAAGGACATTACCGCCAAGAATGTCCTCGGAGGAGAAAGAAGAATTCGAAAAAGAAAGTGCTTGCCGCATTAAGCAAGGAAGACTCGGACAACGAAGAAGAAAAAGTCTCCTTGTGCTTCTACACCAACAAAGAATGAAAAATGAGGTGTAGGAAAGTCATCATTCCAAGTAAGTGTCTAAATTCATATTTATATGTGTTACTTGGTTGATGATGATGATCTTTGCCATGTTATAGCTGTGCTGAATTGATATGCATATTTTTACTTGCCATACATGATTGGTTGAGCTGAATTGATGCAAGAATGGTATGTGTATATGCTTAGGAAATAACATGTGCAATGTTGGAATTCATGTCTAATTGGATCAAATTTGCTTGTGATGAGTGCAAATGACATGAATTCATATAGTAAGAGTCCCCCATGGTCAAAACATGCAAAAATGATATATATTTGATGTGTCTTGATCAAAGTTTGCATTAAAAGTTTAAATTTCCCCATTGATCCCCATGAACTTGCAAAAATGTTTCAAATATGTCAATTTTGGTTAAATTATGTTTAAACATGTTTGAAATGTGTTGTAAGTTTACTTTCAATGCTTTAAATTGAACAAATATCATTTTTGAAAGAATTGGAAAATGTTTTGAAAAGTCCCTTGTGTCATTCTGCAGTTTTCTGCAGATTTTTTGGGTTTTATAGGTCATACACGACCGTGCATGTGAGTTGCACGACCGTGCATGACACATTTGCCCAGTCACGGTCTCGTGCATAATTGATACACGATCGTGCATGTCACGAAATTAGACATACACGCCCGTGTCAAGCATCAACACGACCGTGCGCGACACAAATTGCAGAAAATGCTTCTGTTTTTTTTATCTTTTTCGATTTTCTGCAAATATTTTCTTTATATGCTTTAATGATCAAATTTTTTAGATGAAAATGATAAATTTAATGCATATATTTTGAATCAAAAAGGGGGAGAAATAAAACTTGAATGCTCCTTGATTGAAATTGTGTATTATTGTGAGGGGGAGTATTTATAAATTGATATCAGTTGGAGTATTTATGTTTTCCATCAACAATTGATATCATCTAGCTTTTTCGAAGGGGGAGTAAAAATTATCTTTTAAAAAGGGGGAGAAAAGTTCATATGCATAAAATAACTTTCAAAGGGGGAGACAATTTTTTTTGTGCTAAACTAAATTTTTAACATACCTTTTTGATTTATAACAAAAAGGGGGAGACATGTTAGGTATGTTAAAATAAGAATTTTTGTATGTAAAATTTTTTTTTGTGCTTATTGAATATTTTTTACAATTAGTATTTTTGTGCTTAAATGCATTTTAACATAAGTTTTGTCATCAAATCAAAAAGGGGGAGATTGTTGAACCCTTGTGGATTTTGATTGATGCAAAATGTATGTTAAAATATCTAATTGGTCCATGCATGTGTTGAACATGACAAAGAGGACCCAAAGTTTTGTGCTGGCTGAAATCTGCAGGTGAACACGCCCGTGCTTAAACAAAGTAAAGCACACGCCCGTGCAACAAGCCGCACACGCCCGTGCATTGAGGTGAACACGCCCGTGCTGTGAAGAAATGGCACACACGACCGTGTGCAGAAGGACACACAGCCGTGTGTCAAGGCTAAAAGAAGCACACGCCCGTGTGCTGGAAGAAGGCACGACCATGTGTCTAAAGGAAAATGACACACACGGCCGTGTAGCACAAACACACGCCCGTGTGTAAGGCCAAAAAGCAGTCGTGCGTCTCCCGTGCGCCTCCCGTGCGTGCGCCCGTGCAAGCTTCTGGAATCTGGAAGCAGAAGGAAGGCAAATAACACACGCCCGTGTGTTGCAAATGTGCACGCCCATGCTAGCACAAAATTGACCGTTGGAAAGTGCAGAAAAAGGGGAGCACGACCGTGCATCAAGCGGACAAGCCCGTGTAACTTTCCAGAAATGCTCCAACGGCTCTCAAATCAGCTGCAACGGCTAGAATCTTTCATTCCCTATAAATTGGAGCTGATTTGAAGATTGAAGGGTTAGAGAATCAGCACTACAACTTGCATTTTTCATTCTCTAATCACTTCTCCAAAATTTCTCTCACAAACTCATTTGTAATCATTTAGAGAGAAACCTTGAGTGCTTATTGTAAATCCACCTTGTGAGGAAAATTATTGGTATTCCACAAACCCTTGGGCGCAATCCCGTGAAACTAGTGTTGGGGCGTAATCCCTATTAAAACTAAGTTAAGGGCGCAATCCCTTGAATCAAAATTAGTGTTAAGGGCGAAATTCCCTTGTCAAAAAACTATTGTAACGTCGGGGTTGAAGTTAGTGGAAGAAAAGTCTTCAAGCGGGGTTGCTTGGAGTAGTGGACGTAGGAGGCGTGGAGAAGCTCCGAACCACTCTAAAAATCGGCTGAGCAATTTCTTTCCCTTACTCTCTTTATTTATATTTGCTTAGTCATTTAATTGTGCTTAATTGTTTTTATATATTTACATGTTGTGTTGGTTGAATAGGAAAGGAATTAAGATTTCAAAAGATTTTTTAAATAACCTATTCACCCCCCCTCTAGGTTATTTGCCATTTAGCATTTGGGGTTTAACATATGTTAAACCTAATTTTTTGAACTCACCCAATAGATAGGCGAGGATGGGATTAGGTCATTTACAAGGAATCTAAATAGTTGTCAATCCTTATTATACTTTTTTCCAAGTGTAACTTGGGTCATAACTCTTAAATCACTTCATAATGGGTTAAAAGCCTATTACATGCTCTTCTTGGTCATAATGTGATGACCAAACAAGAGTGATAAGTTTTACCTGACGTGATGTAACAAAAACATATCAGAAAAGTCTTTCCTCTTTCAACTTTAAAATCAGATAAAAATGAACTTAGAAAAATAGGTGATATTATCCCATACTTTTCAATAACGTGTCTTAAATAAAATTCAGTTGGCATTAGATTGCACGAGTGTGCATTTTTCATGCATGATTGTGCACCACTTAAAATAAATCTTATGTGGCATATTATATTTCTATTTAACATAGTTTTGGGTGAACGAGCATGCACACCTTTGTGTTTGATCATTCATCAACTTAAAATTTTACTAATTACACTTTAAACCTAAGACACATTCACATTTAATCATAGCAAAAGACTAAATTGCCCCTAAGATGTATTTATGGGGGTTACATATTTTTGGTAAAATATATATTTCTTGGTTGTTTTGGTATAATCTGTAGAGTGTTGGCTAATATAGTTTAGGTACATTAAAATAGATTGTATTTAATTAATTTCTCTATTTTCTCTAATATAAAGTATTGGACTATCATTTTAAATAAAAAATTTTTCTATTTATAAGACTAAATTTTCACTATTTTTTAATGAAGCTACTATACTGTCACTTTGTTTTCAACAACATTTTACAGGAATTAGGTGGCAATTTTTTTGTTCACCATGTTGACATGGTTTTTTGGTATATTGATTTAGATATTTTATACAATGATGTAGACAATTTGTGTGGACATTTGTAATTGCAACTCACAAAAACTTTAAATTATATTCTTTTACCAAATTATTTAAAAAAAAAGGGCAAATGACTTGATGCCTCCCATAGTTTGTTTGAAAGACAAATTTATTCACGTCAACTTTTAAAAACTCAAACACTTATCTATTAATCAAATTTAATGGTTAAGTTTAATGGTCAATAGTTAATAGTCAGAAAGATGCTTTTGTCTTTTTAATAAAAAATTTTAAAAATAATAAAATAAAATTATTATAATTATTAAATAATAATAAAATAAATTATAAAAACATAAAAATACAAAAAAGATTTAAAAAACATAAAAAAAGGTTTAAAACTTTTAAATTTTAAATTTTTAAAATTTTTTATTTTATATTTTTAAAATTTTTTGATTATTTTTATATTTAAATGTTATTTTATATTTTTATTACAATTTTTTATTGTATTTTGATAATTTTATAAAAAAGTTAATAGAATTGGATGAAAAATGATTAAGGGGGGGAGGGGGGGTGTTAACTGAATTACAATAAGCAAAATCAACATCAACACATCTAAAATATCCAACATTCAAATAAAAATATCACATTTAATTCAAGCTTGATTTTACTTATTATGAGTAGGTTTTGCTTATTTTGAGTAGATTACATGGTTTTTATGAAAATAAAATTGGATAATGTGGTTAATTTGGGATTTTTGTGGGGTGTGACTACATATAAACCCTAAATTATTCACAGCAAAATTTAAGTTGTTTATTTCAACAAATAATGATCCCAACCATATAATTTATAAATAAAACAAAAATTTATATCATTAATTTTATTAGCATTAAAGATTAAACTCATTTTTGTTTGATATAAGAAAAGTTTGATCTTTTAATAGAACAAGTCTATTAATAACCATGAGCTTCAGCAGAAACTATCTTATTTCTTAGTTTGGGATACCTGATAGTCTAGCCTTCTAGACTAGAACCACCTGTTTTTTGCTTAGGGTTGTTTAAGGTTAAATTCCCAGCTTTGAAGGATCTAAGGATAGTTTGTGTATCAGAAAGTAAAGACCAGATAGTTATAAAGATCATGCGACACCGAATTCTAAATTTCTGCTGTATGCTTTTTATACTCCCTAACTTCATTTTCAGTCGGCCCTCAATTGCCATTCACTTTTGATTATTTGATTAAAGAGTTCATACATTGACATTGATGGTTGAAAACGTGGTAGTGTCTCACATTTTTGTGGCTAGATTTTCACTGTTGACGTTACTTTCTGGCTGAGTAAGCAATGCCTTAACTACTCTGGCACTCAAAAAGTCTCGTTTGTGGAGAAAGGTGGCCCTAGAACAGACTTTAATAGATATTTTCCTTTTGCCTTCTACGTCAAGGTATTGGAAATTTGCAGTGTGGTAATATTGTAACAGCCTCTTCGCTTTTTGGGGCTCAGCATCTGTGCCATGATTCATATTGCTTTCCAAATGTTATGGGTTCAGTCTCTTCTACTAGCATTTACTTCGTGGATTTAAGGGAATGGGAATAGAATTTCCCATTCCACATGAACAATGCAGCTCTTGCGTAATGGTCAAGCCCTCGGACCTCTTAACTCCTGTAATCTAGGATAACCCAACTTACAGTAAAATACAATATGGGCACTGCTAATTCAAGTTCGGGTTTTGCTACACAATTTTGTATCAATTCATGAACATAACATTTGTAAACTCCGATCATAAGCTTAAGATCTGTAGGCTAATTAATAAAACTTGTAAATCAAAACCATTAAATTTGTAACATGCATTTGTCCAATACTGTAAATAGCCAGCTAATCAAGTTCAGTTTTTATGGAAATAATGGTGCATATTAATACAACCCTTTATTTAATATCATGTATTGGAGGCAACCAGATCCTCAAGCTACAATATTCCTTAAACAGCAATGTCAAATAAAGGATAAACAGACGCAGAATCAGTATAATACCATTAAATAAACCCCCTGGGAATCAAAGGAAAGCTGTGATAAAGACTAGAGATAGAGCTAATATATGTTGGCAGTGGAAACCACATATTGATGTCATTTCAGTGATATATCAAATTACCAATACCAGAAAGTCATACCACCAACTAAACAATCAACACTATATATAATATAACATTTATTTAGATAGTGCACAATAGATAATTACATATATATTACGACAACAAACACCACTGCATACCTTGTATCAATTATTGTGTAACCTCCTGAGCAACAATAAGTTCTTCGATGTAATCAGCATCACCGGTGTCTGAGGGCATCAAAATCTGATCCTCAATGGTAAAATTGTATGGCTCCCCGATAGCCCTTAGAAACTGGTATACTTCAAACATGGTAGGCCTCTCCTTGGGTACCTCTGGAAGGACACAGTTACATGCAACTTTAAGAAACTGGAAAAGTTCGTTATCAACACCCTTCCCAACCAATGACCTGTCAATAGCATCTTGGAGTTGACCACTCTTTGACAGCTGTGACATCCATTCCACAAGATTACCCTTAAAGGTTTCAGGAGCTCTAGCCACATGGGTAGGTTTCTCGCCAGTCACCAACTCAAGAAGCACAGTTCCAAAGCTGTAAACATCACCCTTTGGAGTGGCTACAAGAGTTCGTGTATACTCCGGAGCAACATAACCCAAATCCCCAAACTCTCCATTCACAAAAGTACTTAAATGCGTATCAATTGGATTCATGAGCCTAGCAAGGCCAAAATCAGATATTTTAGGCTCAAATTCTGCATCCAACAAAATGCATTTGGAGCTAATATTTCGATGAATGATACGGGGATTGCAGTTATGATGTAGCCAAGCAAATCCTCTGGCTGCCCCTATAGCTATTTTGAGCCTCAAGGACCACTCCATAGGCTTGCCTCCATCATCAGCAAGATGCAAATTATCATACAAAGTACCATTGTCCATGTACCTATAAACCAAAAGCCTCTCTCGTTTAGCCATGCAATAGCCTAAAAGAGGAACCAAGTTACGATGTTTCACACTCCCCAAAGTAGCCATCTCCGACAAAAATTCTTTCTCAGAACGCTGAGAATCCTGCAACCTCTTGACCATAAGTGAAGAGCCATTGTCAAGCACCGCTTTGTACATTGTCCCAGTCCTTCCTGACCCAATAATATTACTTTTGCTGAAGTTGTTAGTACCCTTCATGAGATCACTTAATCTCATTTTTGTAACTGACTTCTCAAACATGGAAACCTGGTATACAAATACTTTTTAGTATAAGATAGGGAGTGAATAGACTTGTAAGCAAATCATTATAATGATAATATAAAACTGCAAAATGAATCCTATTCATGAAAGTAAAGTGGAATCTTTCACGCTATCTAAATTCAATATTAAATAGTCTTGCCTTAATGCCTTTTGCTCCTGTCAAGCTCTTTGCCCATTTATTTCCTTCAGGATCATCATCCTTCTTCTTCTTCACAGCATATCTACGGTAATAGAAGAACACACAAATAATCACAACTATCGCAGCAAAAGTTACCCCACCAACTGCTGCCCCAGCAATAACTCCAGTGTGAAGGCCCTTTGAAGCTGTCTGGCAAGACTGCAATGGTTCCCCACAGAGTTCTAGATTACTTGCAAAATCTTCTGGCTTAGCAGAATAATTGGAAAAGGCTGGAATCGGTCCAGACAGCTGGTTATTAGCTACACTAAACTTTTTCAGCCGATCAAGCTGCCCTAGTTGTGCAGGAATCTGACCCGTGAATTGGTTGTGGTCAAGGGTCAGGGTGTTCAAATAGGTACAATTAGCAAGATTCACCGGAATGTTCCCTGAAAACTTATTTGATGAGAGATCAAGAGAAGTCAAAAACCCAACTATATGAGATATATTTTCTGGAAGATTCCCAGAGAGATTGTTGTTCGAAAGATCTAACCCAGTCATACTTGAGCAATTTTTAATGCCAAGAGGAAAATCACCCGTGAGTCCCATATCCGAAAGGTGGAGATTCAAAACCTTATTCTCGTCAGGGTGCCAACACTCGACCCCAGCAAACTTACAAATGTATCCCTCGGTATCATTGTTAAAGTTCCAAGAAGCATTCAAGAAATTGTAAGGGTCGTGAAGTGACTCTTTTATACTTTTCAAGCAAGCAATATCTTGCACGGTGGCATAGCTTAAACTACAACTAAGTAATATCCATAGAGAAAACCCATTAATAGAATACCTTTTTAACTCCATGCTTATAGAAAAGAACCCACCAAAGCCTATAACTAACTAACAGCTAATTAGTGTACAGCAACTTGCACTTACTGAACTTACAAAAGCAAAGTCCTTATAACATCAAACCCTGAAACAAAATTCCAATGTCAAAAACCCAAAAAAAAAAAAAAAATTCAGCAGTGCAGATAGAATCTCGAAGCAGAAATTTAACATGAAGTCTACAATTGAAAACCCAGTTGACTTGATCAACTTAAAAATTGGAAGTCCTACCTGAGGTTCCAGGATGCCTAGATGAACAACATCAAAGAACCAACAAAGGGTATTCAAAAGAACGAGCAAGCATCGATCTTTCCGGGTGAAAATTAAGAATAACTACCGCCATCATCATCATCATCATCGAGAGCATAACATAATTTTAACTAGTAAAAGCCAGAGAAAAAGAAGATGAAGAGAAAGCAAGTTAAAGAAAGAAAAAAAAAAAAAGAAGAAGAAAATGGGAGTTTAATCAAGTGTAGAAAGAGAAGGCAAAAGGAGTTATCGGGTCAAACAAGGGGAGGCCATGTTTTTCCAAGCTCCTGCAGCAGCCGCGACTGCGATAGCGCGTAGACTTTGAGTGCTGCCTTGACTTACTTTTGCTTTAATTGTTTTATTTGACACGGTTTATTATATTATGTTTTAAATCTAAACTTTTTTTTATTTTTTTATTTGTTGTTTTTGATTGTTTGGAGTGTTTAATAGACAGGGATAAGTCAAAAGCTCGGCCCTAATGCCCGGGCTAAGCTTGGACCAGTTTTGCTGGACGGGCTTACACGGCTTTAGGCCTGCGAGGGGTTGAATAGGTACAAGTCAGGCTGAGGTCCCAAACTCAGGTCTTAAGACTGGTTCGACCTCTTAACAGTAAAATTAATAAAAGTAATGTTTTTTATTTTTCTCAAATGATCAAGCTTTTTTAAATGCATAAAATCCATAAGAAAAATAGAAAAATTCATAATTGTTACAAATTCTCTCGGTCCTTTATCTAGAAAAGAAAACGTAATTTTGCTTACATGTGCAGGGCACTTTTAGTCCATAGTATAAAGTTGTTAGTAAAATTATAATTAAAAGAGATATTTTGTATCTTCATAATAATTAAGTTTGAAACTTCAAAAATAATTTGAAAATTTTTGAAATATATCTGCAGCACTAACTTCTAATCTCTAGATTGTCATACTGAAAACAAAATTTAATAATATTACATTACATTACATAAATAATGGTTGATGTTAGTAACAAAAAATTTGTAGGTTTTAAATTGTCCTGTTATAAATGTAATTTTGAAACTGTTGTTGAAGTTTACAGTATTATTTAAAAACTAAAACAATTATTTTTTTTTTTAAACAAGTTGGATTCCTTTTGTGAGAGCAAAATTTTCCATTCGAAATGTTTCTTTCATATCATCAATTTGATTATTAAAGCAGGTTTGAAATTATATATGAGTGATGAAAAGGATGTTTACAAGTATTTGAATCATGGTTAGTGGCAATAACAATATTTAAGGAGTACATCAAATATTACAAACAAAAGAATCCACTTATCAAATTATTGAAATTTTGTTGTTACAAATAAAAGTCGACTATTTGATGTTGGAAAAGACTCTTTCATTTACACTCTAAATTATGAACTTAGTGTTGATACTTTAGAGCTAATCATTTTGGTTGTATGTGACTACATTATAACATGTTTTTGTATTAAAAAAAATGACAATTCTTCATTTTTTTTTTTTGGGCATAAGATGAATGCTCTCAAAGGTAGAAACATGACAACGAGATCAAATATGTTTTGATTGTGATGACCTTATGAGCACATTAGGTGACCATTATAAAAAAACTCATAGCTTTAATATAATTATGATCAAAGAATAAGTAATGTGGTAGTGATAAATCTTATATGTCAAGGTTGTTTATTGACAACTTAGAGCAACATATAAGTTATTATTGCTTGCAAATTTTCTAGATTGACCAATAAGAAGATTTTACATAGATAATAACCTTAGTGTCCAAAGAACAAATCCTCGAACACATGATGGTGTTTGTTACTTAACATAGTCTTTATGTCAGGGCTATTAGAACAATAGTTATTGGTTGCATTGAGAAACTTCTAAAGCTATTATAGATCTATATAAGATTTATCACTTCTGGGTATAAGAGAAAATATCTCAATACCTAATTTGACTAATGGTTATTACTATTAAAAATCAAATTCAGACTATCTAATGATTTAAGTCATGGGATATTTCTCTCATTTTGAGTACGAATTGTCTCTTAGTCCAATTATTTTTAGCATTATTCAAAAAATCAAATGGTCTAAGTCAAATGACATTGTAATATAGACATTATTTCTATGTCTCAACCTTGATGAAACATTACATGATGAAAGAATTTGATTGGATGATAATCAAATTATTGAAAGGTTACATCTTTTGCTAACTCTTCATCATTTGCGTGGTTATGATGCTTTATTAAAAGCCAATCATGGTATGTGAATAAAGAGCCGATGATTGTAGATTAGTCATGATTTTGTTCATTATCAAAATGATAGAAAACTTATAGGTCACACATACAATAGGAATTGATTGTTGAGGTTCATAGGTTTTGGTTTTATAGTAAGTCACTTCTAATTGTATAGAAATTGTGATTTTGATCTTTGTAGGACTGAAGTGAGTTAAGTACTTACTTAAAGGACCAAATAGTGATAACCTAATTAAAAACGGTTTGGAATAAGTTAAGAGGTGAAGAACCCCTATTCTATGTTAAGGAATAACTATCCTGGTTCTGCATCGAAGAACCTTCCATTCCATTTTACGAAATGCATGTTCTACATTGTTACTATGAATACCATCACAAGAGTACAAGTCAAACAAGTAGTAAATAAAGTATTAATCTTATAGGAATTGAAGAGATGACTACTAGTACTAATAAAATCTTATGTTACCTGGAGCTACAATATTTGATGCTAAATATGACCATCTTAAAACTACTAGTACCTAATCTAAAATTATTGTCTATGGTCTATAATCTACTACAAACATTAAATTGATCACTAAGAACTCAAATTCTTAAAGATTTCTAGGGATAATATTTCATTGTCGCTACTTTCAACTAGTGTCTAATCATTCGGTTCAAATTTTGCATTGATATATGTGTTGGCTGACTCTTGTAAGGTTCCTAATGACTCTCTTGAGGTAGGCTTGGTTTGTTTAAATCGAACGAAAATGTACTTTGTGGCTACTCAAACTACCTAAACTCTTTATAGTCTATGAAAAATAATAGCTCCACACGAGTCCATATCTATCTTTAGACTACAATGCAATCTTACCAAACACCTATGATTGTTACATTGGTTTAGCATATATGTAATTTCTAACTCCCTTGACCTCTAAACACAATTAACCATATCCCATAGGCAAAAATTTTCAACCTATCACCACTAATGTAACCTTGCAATACTATAAAGAATTAACAAGTCTTTACTATGGTTGTAATAAGGATAAGGCCCATGGTTTCAAGGAATGGTAAGATAGGAAAGCAAAGGCAACGAATATATCTTCCAAAGTTTTAACTCAAAACTTATAGAGTAGTTTCCTAGTAAGGAAAGTGTTTAGTTTAAAGTTTCTTATAACACCCAACCTTAAAAGTCCAATCCTTGAGTGGAAATGTCAATATAATTGGTCTTATGAGCATGAATAATTTGGAAATGCACAACAATAAAAATATAATTGATAGATTAACTCATATTCATTTATTAAGTATAAATATATAGCAGTAAAATAGTTTACTTATTAAATCAATATAGCAAAAAATGCAATAAGTGTTGTAAAAATAAATATAAGGCATGCAAATAGTAAACGTACGCATGATATCATGTTTAGTTGTAATCAAATCAAAACACAACATAGATGAGTCCTTTTCCTTGTGCTTAGCAGCTAATGAGACCTTTCATCATTGTCACCTCATGCTCACTTACAAACATAGAATGAAGGAAAGTGAATGACCGTATTTAATAAATAGGAAAAAATATCAGTTTAATCAATCATTTCTTCTTTCATCATCACTCGTAATCTAGATATATAACTTATAAAAGCTAACATCAAGCACTAAACCTCTGTAAAGTCTTTGAGATACTTTTAATTAGTACCCTTTTCCTTTTCAATGGCATCCAGACCAAGCTCAAAAGGCATAACCCCCTCAAAAACATATAACTACTCTTTCTGTTTTGGTACAATTATAAGATTTATATACCAATTAGGGAAATTGTTTCATTAAGCCTATTTTTGTACAGACTGGTTGTAATAAGTTTGAGCTTGTCATGATGGTATTTTAAATCTATAATATGCAAATAAATATTGATTAGTTGATTATTTAGAAGTTATTTAATCATGTTTTTATAAACACTCTCATTATTTTTCTCAAGCCAACATCACACATTGTTGTACTTGAGAAGTCCTAGTGCACTTTTTAATGGGCTGAGATCCCATCGAATCAATTCAACCTTCATTTTGACAAATAAGCTAAGGTAATCTAAATAGGTAAGCCATCAAATCCATCAATAAAAGTTCATGATCTCAAATTAAGTGTTACTCCAACAAATCATACAACCTCAACTATAATTCTTACTATTAGTAGCTTAGATGCTACACATCAATGCATATCGACAAATAAGCCCCCGTTCAACCTCTAATAAATTTCATCTTTGTTTTGGTGAACAAGCAAAGTTTATTAGCTAAATCAAACCCAATATAGCCAACAACTAGTTTTCCACCTGGTAGAAGTGTATGTTTCACTTTGGCAAACAAGATTCTTATAAACAAACACTTATCCTACCAAAGCTATATTGGAAGGCTTCACTCAAATTAATAATAAATGAGGATTTCTATTATTAGTCTCACTAATTTTTAGTTCGCATGTGAGGTGTTTATTTACAAAAAATAAAACCATAAACATGTATACTATAATGTAAGCAATAAACATGTCAGTATACAAGTATTATAAATAATGTCAATCCCTAAGCCGAAAGGGATGGACAAAAAAACTTAGGTCCTATTCTTCGATCTTAGGACTTCATGTATGTTGCTCCTCCTCCTTCTAATCTTCAAGTAATATATAATGCTTCACTTTCTAGTTATATATTTCTAAGAAAAGCAACTAACTCATATTCTAGCACTACAATAAATTATATATTTTATAACAAATTTATTTACGACGCATGTAATTTTGTCACCATATGACAGTCCTTGATGACCTTTTTTTTTATAATTGTCATTAAATCATTTGTTATTGTGATGATTAATATATTGTCAACAAAATTCAAATTGTTCGTCACCAATGTTCATATTTAGTAATGTTCATATTTAGTGACGAATGATTAAATTTTGTTACTTTTTCGTTTGGTAGCATAGTTTAAAATAATTTTATGACGATATAATATATATTTATCACGAACATATCGTCACAATATTGCATCTTTTGATGACGTAATACAAATTTGTTATTAATTAATATATAAAATAAAATAATTGTAAAATATTATTTTTGTGACCATTTTAATTGTCACAGTTGATTATTGTTTGTGACAAAATATAATATTTGTCACAGTTGATATAGAGGTAAAATTTCATGGCAAAATTTTTGAAGGAAATAAGTTTGATGGTAACTATTTTTATCATATAATATCAATATTTTGTGACAATTTAATTAGTTATTACTAATGGTAAAATTTCTTACTAAAATTTTTGGAGGGAACACATTTGATAATTTGTTTCACTTAATAATAATATTTAGTGACAATATAATTGTTGTCATTGATGCACATGAAAAATATCATTGATGAATTATTGTTGTCACCAATATACATATTCGTATTCGTATTCAAGTTTGAACAGTTCGTTTCATAGTTATTCGAACAAAACTTTAAAACGAACCTTAACATATTTGATTCAAATCTAGCCCTACCTAGTCACCAATATATTTATTCAAATAGAAAAGGAAAATATATCATAATTAAAGTGTGAAGGAAAAATTATTTGAATAAAAATTTTTTTAATGACGATAATTGACGTCACTAATAATGAAATTAGATGACAAATTATCAAATGTGTTATGAAAGCAATTAAGGCTAGATTCAAGTTGAATCAAATGCAAACATGCACATGTTTGTGTTTGGGCTCGTTTCGTACAGTTCAAATTCGTGTTCGTCAAATTTTTTTATAATAAAGTTCGAGTTCATGTTCTATTCATATAACGTAGCTCGTGTTCAACTCGTATTCTTATTTGTATTTGTGTTTGAATCGTATATTTCGTATT
Organism: Anacardium occidentale; assembly: GCA_026122585.1. Lineage (NCBI taxonomy): Eukaryota > Viridiplantae > Streptophyta > Magnoliopsida > Sapindales > Anacardiaceae > Anacardium > Anacardium occidentale. Next base: position 102,158 of record JAJEJH010000309.1, read on the forward strand.
TATATTTTATTAAAAATTATAATTAATACAAATAACTAATAAAAGATAATTAAAAAATTATTAATTTAAGTTTAGGTTCGTGTTTGTGTTCATATCGGTTTGTATAGTTCATGTTCGGATTCGTACTTGCTGATTTTTAAAATTATAGTTTAGGTTCGTATTTGGGTTCAGCTAGTTTATTTCAGATTTATTTGAACCGAACTCAAAAACGAATGTGAATCTATTCGATTTGAATCTAGCCCTAAAAGCAATTTTAAAATATTAGTGATACTTTATTATTGTCATCATATATTTATTTAGTGACAAAAAATAAAATTTTGTTACAAGTATTTTAGAGACTTGGTTTGAAAAATTGTTAAAGAGAATAATATAAAATAAAAATAAAATAAAATCTAAAAAAGAAGGAGAAAACGTGAAGAAGGGAGGAAGAGGACAAGAAGGGTAGAGTCAAAAAAGGGATCCCTAAATTTTGTATCTCTTTCTCAATTTCTTAAACAAATATTTGAAAATCTACAAGAAGTAAGACTTATTCCAACATTCAAGGTAAATAGAACCTCTTCAAGTCTCCTAATCTTCTTTATTTAAGTGAAAATTGTATATATTTGTTGATTGTTATTATTGTTTGTTGAGTGATTTTGTTGTAGTGTAATATTTTGCTGTAGTGATTCAAGGTAGGTGATTTTGTTGTTGATTCTAGTAGTGTTTGCATGATAAGGGAGTGATGGTGCATGGTTTATAAGTGTTGTGATTTTGTAAGCACTTGTAACGTTAGGGCTCTTTTTGAAGCCTATCTGTAAGAAGTTTGAGTTGTTCTTTCTTTCTCATCTTTGACCAGTAAATCTATTATACATTAGTCCTAAGAAGAGCACCTAAGTCATAGTAGCTGATGCTTAGAAAAATCCTTGTACAAAATTACCTATTGCCTAGAAAAATCCTTCATGACTGATTCTTTATTCTTTTCTTCTCTATTAACAAATAAAACTTCACCAGATCATGTAATCTTTTTTTCAGCTTCAAATACTACCTTGTTTATTACAATTTTTCTTTTCCATTACCTACAGAAGTATTTTTTACAGGTTGACTCTATAAAAAAAAAAAATTATCTCAGTTGTACGTGTTTGTACTGCCTTTATTAGCCAACTAAAATTATCATAACCGTTTATTAATTGATCAATTGCAGCAGCAAGCATACATGCATTCTGACTTTCTACTTAGTGAAAGAAAAAAAAAAATCATAAACCTGTTTTGTTTACTGTAATTAATTGTGATAGATGAAAAAGAGGCTGAGGGCCATGTTATCATTTCTTCTGCTCCTGCTCCACTTATATTGTGTCCAAGCCGTTTTACCAACCTAATGGTGAGTGGACTTTAAATATTTGGTTTCAAAAGTAAATCGGTAAAAAATCTATAAGAATATCGTAACATAATAAAAATGCTATAATTAATGTCTTACTATAACTAGATCAAATATGACTTTTAGTGTCAACAAAGTTACCAATTCATACATAAATCTCTTGACACACATCTTAAGGCTAGAAAGAGAAATTCAAGATACCTTACGGGTGCTCAAGGTCATGGCTTGAAGCTTAGAAGGTCAAGTTGTTTAAAATTAATTGGTTTCTTAAATGTTGATTGGTCATTGATTTTGATGACAAACAGAACACTATACATTTTTGTATTTTTTTAGGACAAAACAAAACACAGTGTTACGGTCATCTAAGAAGCAACACTCAGTCTCTTGGTCTTTATACCGAGGCTAAGTACAGAAGTTTAGCAACCGTTATGCATGATAATCAATTTTTATGCATATTGTTTACATCAACCTTTCTTGTATAAATGTTTAGCTTCTTCAAGGAATAAATAAAAAGATTTTTCTCTCCTCATTCATGTCTATTTCTCGTTGATTACCTAAGATTATAAATTTAAAGTTAATTAATAGAATGATCCCCGTAGCTGGTTTACTTGATCTAAAAAGAGAGAGTACGACTGTGAAGCCATCGGTTCAAAGGCAGAGAGAGCAAAGATTCACGAAGTAGCATAGAAATTCAAGTGACTGTCATGTGTAAAGATAATGACAGTGAGCTGATTGCTTGAATATAACAAGTTCTAAAGATGTATTGGTTCTCCAATAAGTGAAAGAAAGTGAAAGAAGCTTGGAATAATAGAATTTTGTGATGAACACATCAAGGTATGGGTTATTTTTGTATTTTTCTAAGCACAGAAAAATATCATAGGATATGAACGAATAATTTTATCTGCATTTGTATAATTTTATCTATGGCAAAGTTACTTCTATCTTAGGGACAAGTTGGAGAGAAAGATATGTTTGTTGTAAAATAGTGCATTGATGATTACCTACTTTATTGAAAAGGAAATCTATTATTGTTCCAGAATAATTAGCAATTGAATATATTTGGTTAGGTTATCATATAAAATATCCTAATGGTTTTTCTTCAGCTTCTGACAACTTACATAAAATACGTACATGCATGACTCTACAGTAAATAAGCTTTCAGCTTTTTTTTTCCCCTTAATTTATTTATATAAAAGTGACTCAAAATGTAGAATTTTTTGTACCTCCAAATAGACGTACCTCATTAACTGATTTAGCTAATGGAAATTATGGTAGTCAATAGGATGAACATATCGTAAACAAATTTTTGTAAGTAATATGTTTGGCTACCTTTATTGTTTCACAATTTTATATAGTTTTGTTAATATTTTAGTGAAATAACTTATTATTATTATTCACATTGATTCCAGATAAGAAAGACATGTTTAGTTGTTTATAGTTACTAACCAAGCAAGAGTTATTTATATTTTCTGATGATATTATTGTATATTGATTTTACAATTGTTAGTTTTGGAAGGAAGATGGACCAAAGTCATATAAGAAGTAAAGCTTGAAAGGAGATTGGTCTTGATGACTTTTTTGATAAGCTTTCATTATTATTTCAAGATTTATTATGTAGATTTAGTTACTAATAAAATGGTTTGATATCGTTGAATTTATGTTCATTAATATTTTATTTTGAGAATGTTAAGAATTTTATTTTTCATATATTTTTTTAAAGTACATTTATCAATAATTTATGACATTTTTTATTTATTGCAATTTTCAAATATTAGGTTTTAAGTAATAAAATGTTATATCTTGTTATGATAAATTATATTATTCACAAACATAATTATATAATGGCAATATAAATTTTGTAAAGAAAAATAACACTTCGATAAAGAAATTTGTCTTTTAATTGTGACGTTTATTACATCACTAAAATTTATTAGTTCAATGATAAATACATTTTTATCATAAAAATGTATATTATTTGGTGACGATTTCTTTTACTGTCATTTATCATCGTATTTATTGTGACGAAAAACAAATTTAGATGACAAAAATTTAAACAATATTTTTTTCACTATAATTTCATTATTTTCGTATCTATAGTGATTTCGTGATTGGAGCTATATTATTTGGTGACGAGATATAATTTTGTCGTTAAAACTGTAATAATTTTGTGACGAAATATGATATTAAATGACAATTTTTGACATTAATTGTGACATTATTAAGTCACAAAAAGTGATAACATATAGTGACAATAAAAGTTTTCGTCACTAAAACTTAACTATTTGATGACAAACACAAATTATGTCATATATATTTTTTGAGACGGGGTTGTGGTAACAATCCTTGTAAGCGTAGAGAAAGCAAGATTGGTCATCTGAATCCCTCATTTTAGTTTTACCATACTGAGGGCATATTATATGTGTAAGACACCCCAGTTAGACATTACTGTTCACTGCTTTATATAAATTAATAATAAGTAAATAAGGAAAATAAGGTCAATAATACCCAACCGAAATACTTAAACTAATCTGAAATATCGCAGCAGAAAAAAAAAAACCTGTGATAACAATGTATACATACATTATTACATGCCCAAATAAAGACTTGATTATATTAAAAATATTCGCGAAAAAAACATATACATGTGCATGCAAATAAAACTGAAGTAAACTGGATCCCAGACGGCAGCCAACTCCTCCTCCCAGCTCCCAACACTCACCTACAAGAGAAAGGAAAGTAGGGAGTGAGTGATAAAATCACCCAGTAAGCACTTTATATCCTCTAACCCTAACCCAATCCTTCCCGAATGATTGCCACCTCAACTCAGATTGAACAGACTCACTCTGGCAGTCTCCTCTTCACAGACCAGACACTACCTCATACCGGATCGTAAAATACGTATATGAGTATACGTAAACAACCTAGAGTGAAGAATAATCCGAACGGATGAACTCGACTCTCTAAACTCTCTTACTGATACTCATTATCATTACTGTTCTGATCTGTTACTATTTTCTGGAATTCACGAATCATTACGTGGCTTTTCATGTTCTGATGTTCTACTGTTCGTGTCTTTTACACGTTTCATATTCTGTTCATTTACTGATTCTTACTGTCTTATCATTCTCTAAATAATATGTTGATGTGTCATATAATAATGACATGATATGATAACATGCTGAAATCATAACTAGGCCTGGGCCTGTATACTGAAAATAGTTTTCTGAAAACTGTTCATGAAAACTGCTATTGGATCCTGAGATCCTATATCGAAAAATCTCATAAAAAGCTTTATCTGAAAGCTGTACTGAAAACTGTGTACCCTGGGATGCCATGATATGCTGAAAACTGTGTTGCGCAGACTGATGAATACAGAGATTCGACACCTTGGTCATGTGAGTTTCCTCTGTAAACACGCGCCACAAACTGTATGGACCACGTGATGCCATCAGGCCTGGGCCTAGAAACTGATCTGAACTGAGTGTCTCACGCTATACTGCATCTGATCTTGGGATCAGGAAACCTAAACTGCTAGCTGAGCAACCCGACACATGCTAATACATAGGGCTAGTAATGAGCATATAGCTCCTAGTGTCACGGGTGTTGAAACTCATAAGTGCCCCCTCGTATTCACCCCTGGAATCTATGTTTTTCAACTGAAAACATGAATTCGGATCCTTGGATCCATTTCTGAAAACTTTGTATGGCATGTCATGCTATGCTGAATGTATGATGCATCATGTATTCTTATTTGAGCTCATTTTACTGTTTTTTATCCATTGGATAGGGTTTACTGTGCACATTTCTCATTTCTTTCTTATTTTTCTCATTTCTGCCTGACGCATGGGCGTGCGTGTCGTGTGCACGGGCGTGCATAAGCTTGCACAAGACCGTGACCCAAATCGTACGTGTGGTCGTGTAAGGTTCTGGAATTTCAAGCATATTTCTCATTTTCTCTTGGTGCACGGGCGTGCATGAACTATGCACGGTTGTGACCCCTCAAATTAGGTCATGCACGGGCACGTAAACACGGTCGTGACCATGCAGATAACGCAGTATGCATGGACGTGCGTCCTCCTTTGCACCTCCATGACCGTCTGGAATCAACTCGATTCCGACCAAAATCGCATACCAAATGCAAATTAAATATATTCCACATGCAAAACACTTCAAATAAGCATAATAACACTTCTAGCAACTTCAAATCTCAAGCACATCATCCAATCCAATCTCAAAAGCATATATAAACATATATTCTCACACATCACATGCATATAAGCATCAATCATCATCATAATCATCTCAAATCATCATCTATGCAATAAAGCATCATAAGCATGCTGGAATCGAACTCATCTCAACCAAAACATGCATCAAACATAGTCAAAACGCAAGGGAAAGAGGTAAGAAACACCTACCTCTAGACATGCTTTCTCTCTCAAGAAGAACACAAGATTAAGCTGGATTGGAAGGTCCTGGAAGCTGCTCTTCCCTCATAGGGTTGATATCCTCTGAAATCACAAGGCAAACTTTGGGTGAAAATGGGTTTGGAAGTGGATAAACTCGACTTAAAACCAAGACAGCTGGAAAAATACGTATACACAGGCGTGCACCTCTCATGCACAGTCGTGCATCCCAAGAAAATTACAAAAATGTCATTTTCCCTTGCTCGCATGCAAATCCTCCCAAATGGATCCATGCACAAGCCACCAAACTCAACAAAATCGTCTAATTCACCCCCAAACTTTCTAACAACCCTAGAATTCTCAGAAATCTCAATCTGTCCCCAGACCTAGGATGTTACAATCTCTCCCTCTTATAAAAATTTCGTCCTCAAAATTACTTGAAAAGCTCGGGATATCGATCTTTGATCTCAGATTTCACTTCCCACGTGGACTCTTCCACACTCTGATTCGTGCACAGAACTCTGACCAAAGGAATCTCTTTTTTTCTTAGCGCTTTAACTCTTCTGTCTAAGATCTGAACTGGCTTTTCTTCATAACTAAGGTCTTCAGCCAATTCCAACTCTAGGAAGCTCTAGCACATGAGAAGGATCTCTGATGTACTTCCTCAGCTGAGACACATGGAAGACGTCATGGGATCTGTCCATACTAGCCGGCAATACCAATCTGTAAGCTACTGGGCCAACTCTCTCCAAGATCTCATAAGGTCCAATGAACCTTGGGGCCAACTTGCCCTTCTTACCAAATCTTAACACATGACGGTAAGGAGCAACTTTTAGGAATACATAATCCCTGACCTCAAACTCTGACTCCTTACGTCTTACATCTGCATAACTATTTTGGTGATCCTAGGCCTGTTTCATTCTCTACCTGATTACCCTGATCTGCTCGATCATTTGCTGAGTCATCTCTGGACCCACTGCTGCTGATACTGAGTCTCTCTCCCCAATCTCATCCTAGTGCAAGGGAGATCTATACTTTCTGTCATAAAGTGCTTCGAATAGAGCCATCTGAATAGTCGACTGGTAACTATTATTATACGCAAACTCCATCAATGGCAACAAATCAACCCAATTGGTCTGAAAGTCTAAGCAATACGCTCTCAACATGTCTTCTAGAATCTGGTTCATCCTCTCTGTCTGACCATCTAACTGAGGATGATACGCTGAACTGAAGTGCAAATGAGTCCCAAGTGTCATTTGTAAACTCCTCTAGAAAGCTGACAAGAACCTGAAGTCTCAATCTGACACAATAACCTTGGGAACTCCATGCAGTCTCAATCTCTCTGACATATAACTAACCCAACTGATCAGTTGACATGCCATCTCTGACTGGTAGAAAGTGGGCGGACTTACTCAATCTGTCCACAATAACCCAAATACCAGTATACCTCTCTCTGACTCTGGGTAATCCATATATGAAGTCCATGAAAACGCTCTTCTATTTCTACTCAGACACACTCAATGGCTGTAACAACCCTGATGGTCTCTGATGCTCAGCCTTAACCTGCTGACACACTAGGCATCTGGCCATAAAATCTGCTATGTCTCTCTTCATGCCTGACCACCAGAAGTTTCTCTTCAGATCTTGGTACATCTTGGTACTGCCCGGATGAGCTGAATACGCTGAACTGTAGGCTTCTAACAAGATTCTGTACCTCAAATCTGAGTCATCTGGAACACACACTCGGCCCCTAAATCTCAGAATCTCATCTTTGATCTCAAAATCTGACATTGAACCCTCTATCACTCTCTGTACCATCATCTGTACCCACTGATCTGATCTCTATGCCTCTCCGATCTCATCTGACAAAGTAGACACAATCTGAAGCCTCGAAAACCCAGTTGAAACAATCTCTATCTGTTCTCTAATGACCTCACTCTGAATCTCACTCTGAACAGACAAACTGGATAAAGCAACTCTGCGACTCAAGGCGTCTACAACTACATTTGCTCTGCCCGGGTGGTATCTGATCTCGCAGTCATAGTCCTTGACCAACTCTAACCACCGTCATTGCCTCATATTCAACTCTTTCTGGGTGAAAAAGTACTTCAGACTCTTGTGATTTGATAAAATACAGCATCTAACCCCATATAAATAATGCCTCCAAATCTTGAGAGCAAAAACCACTGTTGCAAGCTCCAAATCATGAGTAGGGTATCTCATCTCATGATCCTTTAATTGCTTGGAAACATAGGTAATTACCCTACCAGCTTGTATCAGTACTGTACCAATCCCCTGGTGCGAAGCATCTATATAGATCTCGTAATCTAGTCCTTCCTGAGGCAATGCCAACACTGGTGCACTAGTCAACCTCTGCTTCAACTCTTGGAATCTGGCCTCACACAACTCTGACCATACAAACGGATTCTCTTTCTTGGTCAACGTTGTCAGCGGTCTCATTAAATTGGAAAACCCCTGAATGAACCGTCTGTAATAGCCTGCCAAACCCAAGAAACTGCGGACCTCTTTAACTGTACTCGACCTCGGCCAACTCAAAATAACCTCTACCTTAGTCGGATCAACTGATAAACCGTCAGCAAAAATCATATGTCTTAAGAACACCACACTGTCTAGCCAAAATTTGCACTTGCTAAATTTGGCATACAACTGTCTATCTCTCAGTCTCTGCAACACATATCTGAGATGATCCATATGCTCCTCTACACTCCTCGAATATACCAGAATGTCATTGATAAATACAACAATGAATCTATCGAGATAATCATGGAATATTCAGTTCATCAAATTCATGAAAACCGTTGGAGCATTCATCAACCCAAATGGCATCACTACAAACTCGTAATGGCCATATCTGGTCCTGAAAGCAGTCTTCGATACATCTCTGTCAGTAACTCTGACTTGGTGGTTTCCTGACCTCAGATCAATCTTCGAAAAGACTGATGCCCTACTGAGCTGGTCAAACAAATTATCAATCATGGACAAGGGATACTTGTTCTTCACTATAGTCTTGTTCAATTCTCTGTAATCGATGCACATCCTCATCGACTTGTCTTTCCTTTTCACAAACAGGATGGGAACACCCCACGATGAATAACTCGACCGGATGAACCTTTTCTCTATCAACTCTTGCAACTGTTTCTTCAACTCTTGAAGTTCTGCTGGAGCCATTCTATAAGGAGCTTTTGAAATCGGAGCTGTTCTTGGGAGTAACTCAATACTGAACTCAAGCTCTCTCTCTGGCGGTAACCTCGGTAATTCCTCTGAAAATACATCGAAAAACTCGTTGACAACTGCCACCTGCTCAACACTGGGCCTACTCACATCTCTGCATACAACATTTGCTAAGTAGTCAATACAACCTTTACTTAGCATCTTCCTGGCCTGAACACACGAGATTAGCATGGTCTCCACTCTACTCTCTCCAAAAACAAACTCATCAGGGCCTAAGTGAAGTCTAACCTTTTTCCTCTGACAATCGATCTCCGCTCCGTACCTCGTCAGGAAATTCATACCTAAGATCATATCAAAATCGCTCAACTCCAACATGATCAGATCTATCATCAAAGATCTACCCATGATCACAATCTCTTGATTAAACAGTAACTAGACACTATACATCACACCCCCATCTAGCATCTCTATACACACATAACTCTCAACCATACTAGGGTCAACTCTAGCCTCTCAACTACCCCTCTAGAAATGAAACTATGGGTGACACCACAATCAATCAAAACAAATAATGGGGTGTCAAAGAAGAACAACTGACCAGTCACAGTATGTGGAGTAGCCTCTGCCTGCTCCTGCCCCATGGCATACACTCTGGCTCGACCTCCACTTGACGGCCCTGCATCTCCTCCTGGTGCACTAGCTCTACCACTACGATGACGATCAGCTCCTCCAGCTGAACTGCCTCCACCTCTGAAGAAACCTCTCCTATCTCTGCCAGAACCAGGCCTACTGGACCCTGCTCCACCAAATCCACCTCTAGCTAGACACTCAGATATCTTATGCCTTAGTTGACGACATCCGAAGCATACCGATTGACCAATCAGGCACTCTCTACTGTGCCTCCTGCCACATCTAAGACAAACTGGTGGCTGACCTCTAGTCCTCTGTCTCTGAGTACTCTTCCCAGATTTCCTCTGCTGCATGGGCCTCTTGCCTCTGTCTCTGTCACTGCCTCTCTCAGGCTGAACTGAATACATACTCATCCTCTATAGACACATTTCTGATCTGGTCGCTCTCTCCAGAGCGTCACTGAATCTCTGCGGGGGATGATCTCCTGTAAGAACATCTCTGGTAATGGTTGGATACAAACTATGAATAAATTTCTGTACCCGACTAGCCTCTGTACCTGCTAAACTCGGAGCAAATCTGGCCAAAGCATTGAACCGAGTCGTATACTCTCTAACTGAACTCGAGCCCTACTGTAACTCAATGAACTCTTGAGCTCTAGCATACATGGTCCCTGGGCTCCTGAACTCACTCTCAAACATCACCCTGAACTCTTCCCAAAACAAGGATTCCTCGTCCACTAAAGTCCTCACAAGATTCCACCAAGACCTTGCATCACCTATGAACATGAAAACAACATATCTGACCCTCTCCCGATCAGATATAGTGAATAGACCGATCACACTCTCAATCGCCTCTATCCACTCTTCGGCAGCAGTCGGATCTCTACTATCTAGAAACTTGGGAGCCTGGTGAATACCTGGTAAACTGTAGATATGATGAACTCTCTCTGAACCACTGGTGCTCACTGTATCAGACCCAGAACTCTGTCCCTAATACTGACCCATATCTGGCCACTGACCACCTATCTGCTCAGGATAATCTTGTCTCTGAAACTCAGACTGTCTTCTTCTTGGCCTCTGATAAACATCATCTCTAGCTGGCATCTCTCTGCCATACCCCTGCTCATCGCCTCTGACTGGCTGTTGAGGCCTCTCTCTCATCATCTCTCTGAAGATCTGCCTGACATCCTCTGCCCCAAGGGCACCATGGGCGGCTTGCGATCCCCTTCTACCACTACTTCCACTAGACTGTCTAACTGAGACACTATCCTCATCCTCAGAAGAGTTAGGGGCACGGGCTCTCCTATCTCTCCTATCTGAAGAATCACAGAACATTAGAGTCAACCAAACAAAACAGATACTACTACACTTACACTGAGAGGAAGACGAGCTCTGGCTGTTGGGATACGCTGAAATACACACATATGTATCTTGAAAACAATGCAATTCACACACATGCACACAGTTTCTGCTTTGATATTGCTCTGATACCAAAAATGTAAGACACCCCAGTTGGATATTACTGTTCACTGCTTTATATAAATTAATAATAAGTAAATAAGGAAAATAAGGTTTATAATATCCAACCGAAATGCTTAAACTAATCTGAAATATTGCAGCGGAAAAAAAAACCTGTGATAACAATGTATACATACATTATTACATGCCCAAATAAAGACTTGATTATATTAAAAATATTCGCGAAAAAAACATATACATGTGCATGCAAATAAAACTGAAGTAAACTGGATCCCAGACGGTAGCCAACTCCTCCTCCCAGCTCCCAACACTCACCTGTAAGAGAAAAGAAAGTAGAGAGTGAGTGATAAAATCACCCAGTAAGCACTTTATATCCTCTGACCCTAACTCAATCCTTCCCGAAGGATTGCCACCTCAACTCAGACAGAACAGACTCACTCTGGCAGTCTCCTCTTCACAGACCAGACACTACCTCATACCGGATCGTAAAATATGTATATGAGTATACGTAAACAATCTAGAGTGAAGAGTAATCCGAACGGACGAACTCGACTCTCTAAACTTTCTTACTGATACTCATTATCATTATTGTTCTGATCTGTTACTGTTTTCTGGAATTCACGAATCATTACGTGGCTTTTCATGTTCCGATGTTCTGCTGTTCGTGTCTTTTACATGTTTCATATTCTGTTCATTTACTGATTCTTACTGTCTTATCATTCTCTGAATGATATGCTGATGTGTCATATAATAATGACATGATATGATAACATGCTGAAATCATAACTAGGCCTGGGCCTGTATACTGAAAATAGTTTTCTGAAAACTGTTCATGAAAACTATTGTTGGATCCTCGTATCCCATATCGAAAAATCTCATAAAAAGCTTTATCTGAAAGCTGTACTAAAAACTGTGTACCCTGGGGTACCATGATATGCTGAAAACTGTATTGCGCAGATTGATGAATACAGGGATTCGACACCTTGGCCATGTGAGTTTCCTCTGCAAACACGTGCCACAAACTGTATGGACCACGTGATGCCATCAGGCCTGGGCCTGAAAACTGATCTGAATTGAGCGCTTCACACTATACTACATCTGATCCTGGGATCAAGAAACCTAAACTGCTAGCTGAGCAACCTGACACATACCAATACATAGGGTTAATAATGAGCATATAGCTCCTGGTGTCATGGGTGTTGAAACTCACAAGTGCCCCCTCGTATTCACCCTTGGAATCTATGTTTTTCAACTGAAAATATGAATTCGGATCCTTGGGTCCATTTCTGAAAACTCTGTATGACATGTCATGCTATGCTGAATGTATGATGCATCATGTATTCTTATTTGAGCTCATTTTACTGTTTTTTATCCATTAGATAGGGTTTACTGTGCACATTTCTCATTTCTTTCTTATTTTTCTCATTTCTGCCTGACGCATCGGCGTGCGTGTCGTGTGCACGGGCGTGCATAAGCTTGCACGGGACCGTGACCCAAATCATACGTGTGGTCGTGCAAGGTTCTGGAATTTCAAGCATATTTCTCATTTTCTCTTGGTGCACGGGCGTGCATGAACTATGCACGGTCGTGACCCCTCAAATTAGGTCATGCACGGGCACGTAAACACGATTGTGACTATGCAGATAACGCAGTATGCACGGGCGTGCGCCTCGGGTGCACGGGCGTGCGTCCTCCTTTGCACCTTCATGACCGTCTGGAATCAACTCGATTCTGACCAAAATCACATACCAAATGCAAATTAAACATATTCCACATGCAAAACACTTCAAATAAGCATAATAACACTTCCAGCAACTTCAAATCTCAAGCACATCATCCAATCCAATCTCAAAAGCATATATAAACATATATTCTCACACATCACATGCATATAAGCATCAATCATCATCATAATCATCTCAAATCATCATATATGCAATAAAGCATCATAAGCATGCTGGAATCGAACTCATCTCAACCAAAACATGCATCAAACATAGTCAAAACGCAAGGGAAAGAGGTAAGAAGCACCTACCTCTAGACATGCTTTCTCTCTCAAGAAGAACACAAGATCAAGCTGGATTGGAAGGTCCTGGAAGTTGCTCTTCCCTTCTAGGGTTGATATCCTCTGAAATCACAAGGCAAACTTTGGGTGAAAATGGGTTTGGAAGCGGAGAAACTCGACTTAAAACCAAGACAGCTAGAAAAATACGCATGCACGGGCGTGCACCTCTCATGCACGGTCGTGCATCCCGGGAAAATTACAAAAATGTCATTTTCTCGCGCTCACATGCAAATCCTCCCAAACAGATCCATGCACAAGCCACCAAACTCAACAAAATCCTCTAATTCACCCACAAACTTTCTAACAACCCTAGAATTCTCAGAAATCTCAATCTGACCCCAGACTTGGAATGTTACAATATGTAATAAATAAAACAAATAACCAAAATACCTCTTTTGTTGATAATCAAATTTATTTAAAAATAACAAGAATTATACAAGTAAATGAAAATTTATCAAACTGACATGTAGCTAAAGGGCATCTACTCTAACAACATTCCCCTGTGATTCATTGTTTATTAGTCACGTTTGATAAATATATCACTATTCGTTAATCCATACTAACGCCCCAATAACATAACTCTGATCGTCATCCAAACTTATATCAACTCTTGATATCTTCTTCAAAAGAATTTATTATGCCTACTATGTAATATCATTGCCCAAATTGCATTGCTTATGTAAGGAACCATTTGATCATTTACTTACATTGAAATATATGATGTGTTTCATGTATCCCTACTTAAGTTGGTACATGCTCTAATCTAGGACTATAGCAGAAATGGTTTATGATCACATTCCACAAGCTGTGTTAAACAAGTACATGGAAAAATGCTAGAACGTCACGACAGCTCAAGTTCTAGTTTAGTGATAGGGTTTTTCATTAGGACAACAACGTGAGAATTCGCAAAGGAGATGAGGCATCATTTTCCGTAATTCGCCCTAGAAGACAAGGTAGTCAAAGGGGGGAAAGAATATTGCAGATTTGGAGCGACATCTCTTGCAACGGTTATAATTGATATTTGTAACGCAACGGTTTGGGAATTAGTTATATAATGTTGTTTTCCTGATATTAAATAAATATTACAAATATTAATTGTTCTTTCTCTCTCTTGGATTCTTCCTATTTTTGTCATCTTTGAGTGATTCCGGTCGGCAAGTGGCATCATTTTGGGAAATGTCAATGAAAACTTCGCTTTGATGCTCACCCTGAATCAAAATCCTATGACTTTATTTGATGATAAAATAAATGTTGAGATTGGAGACCTAAATAATATTATTCATAATTAATAATAATTATTATTAGAATCTCATCGTCGCCGTTAATATTTATAGAGCATGTCCATTAACAAGACAGTTAAACATTCGTATTCTCGTCTTCCCAAGACCAATCCCCGAATCTTCAACTCCAGTTCTCAAGATCAGAGGATCTCTCATAACCTCTGCTTGTTTCGTGTCCTTTCCATATCAAATCAAAATAAACTGAAAAACAAAGACAAAATACTATACACATACAAAAACAAAGTCCATACATTAGAGGATCAAAGCATCTTCTAGTACAACAGTAGACTAAATTAACATAGTTCTTTTTTTTTTTTTTTTTTTTTTTAAATCAAATACTAAATTCATTCATACACTGCAACGGTTCAGGGAACTCAGTGGTTAAAGGCTAACAGTTAAACAAGGATCACAGTCACCTTTTTGCTTTCTGCCTTCTTTACCGAATTAGTGAAGATAAGGGGTCTGGTACTGGTAGCCATTTCCAAAGTAGTTTCCATGATTGGGAGAGAAGCTGTAAGTAGCAGAACCCAGAAGAGACGGGCAATGGTTGTCAGCAGGTCCAGTGTAAACGTAGGGTCTGTCATACACATACTGTGGATACCTATCTGTGACTCTAGTTGGATAGAATGTCTTGTCAGCAGCATTGTTAGTGACTCGAGGCCCATATCCTGCACCATTGGCACGAGGTCTCTTTGATTGAGGCTTTGCAGCTTCCATTGCCCTTTTTGTTTCTGCCTTTGCCTTCTCTAGCTGGACAACACGTTTCTGGAGAGGATCCACAGGATAATGCTCTTCAAGGTTATGCTCTTCAATGCATTTGATCACAGCCTTAAGAGCAGTTAGCTCTCGTTCACTGACCTCAGTCTGAAGCACAAGAAAAATTGTCAAATGTACACAAGTGTACCTAAAAATGTAACACAAAAGTTATACAGGTAACAGCATCTGCCACCATTCTAATGTGATGTATCCAGATGATCACAATGTGCCAGTACTCAAATCAGCATATCACCTTGAACATTTATGAGTAATTATTAGAATTGATGTGCAGCCTCATTGGAGATTGATGTTAATAATTCGATATATTTGGTGCATGAATGAGACCCAAATGTACTTGAACTATAAAAGCAGGTATGCGGAAACATCATTTCATTATATACATTATTAAAGAAGAAACACACCTCTACAGTGGGACAGACATTTCCAACCTTGCCTGGTGAAGAAGCCTTTCTAGCCTCCTTCAAGTAGGATTTCAATAAAGGCACAGGTGAGAACTGCTCAGTAATCTCAAATGCAAAAGCCAGGTTAACTGCATCAATTTGCCTTCCACTATTAATTAGAACTTCAATGACACCTGTATAAGTGATCAAACCCACAAAGAAAATCAATGAAATGTAGTGAAGATAAAAAAATGACATGTGATCATGAATACTCTATTTCACCAACCAACATTGCATCATATGTTGAATGGGTAAATCGGTGTTAAGAATCTCAGTAGCATATATACTTCAACAAAGAATATTTCATTAATCTTAACTTACTCCTAAGATGCATAAGTAAAATTCAAGGAAATACAAGATGATAAACTGGTTATGATTCTCAACACAAATTAAAAAAAAAAAAAGAAAGAAAGAAAGAAATTCAACAGATGACTACAAACGATCCTGGAGGATGATATTAATGAAAACAATAGGATCAAAAGTGGTAGTTATCTTAACAGGAAAACTAAAAAAATATTATATATTTAATTTCAGCAAAGATCAAATTTCAAGCCCAGTGTTTATATTAATTGGAGACTTTATGAGATGACAGTAAGCTTAGTATGTATAACCTTCTTGTTGTCAATAACAAAGGCCCAAGTTCAAACTCAGCTTCATGGTATCTAACTGGTTACCAACTAGCATCCATTCAAAACCTAGGACAAATGTCATAGTATTTTGGTTTTTCAGAATATTATGAATCACACAACGTTTTAGTACAATTATATTATCTCTGACGGTTAGTAAGTCGTAGGCAAAAATGGCATGCATTAAGATTTCATTCACGTTTTCCAATTTCATACAGGCCAAAAAGCAAACCTGGCATCTTTTCTGATAACCCAAGAGAGCGACATAGATCAGCTGTCTGGCGGCGACGAGAGACCATTGGTATGAGCCTTGACAATTCTTCCTCATTAAAATCAGAAGCAATACCAAAAGTGGCCAAAAGTTGCAGGAATGCATGAGCCTCCAAGGAGTTCCCATTGCTAGCATCAACATCAAGAGCAACCAACTTAGGTTTCCACTCTTCAGCAATTGCCTTTGCCTGATCCTTCACATTTTCTGAGATCACAGCTGAAAGAGAAACCATATCCAGATTTGCTAGCAAAATGCTAAGGCATTCCATCAACATAATGCAGGTTCTGCGGAGACCCAACAAGCTTGAATCCTTCTTTCCATCCCCATTTGGAACCTCCACATGATAAAAACCTTCCAAAGAGTCCAACACCAAGCGGGCTGGATCTACTGCTGACTTTAATGCAAGTGGAATCTCTTTCTTCAGGGCAGCAAGATTCTTACGGTTGTCTGATACAAATTTGTGCAAGCCTTCTGAGTCCATCTCTTCACAGAGTTTGAATAACTGTGGATAAGCCTTCAGCTCCATGTTTTCACTCTCGGAAGAGGTTTTGCTACCTTCCAAGTTACTTTCAACAGACCCAGAATCTGGTAATTTGTCTTCCACAGTTACTGCCCTCATTTCCCCATCATTGCGAACAACAGGCTCTGCAGATGATAGTTTCCTCTGCTTCTCTAGAGCAGTAGTAATAGCAAAGACAGCAGCATCTCTCTTCTTTTGGAGCTTCTCCAAGGAAGCATGTTCCTTGGCCACAACAGCAGCTTCCCGCTTCTGCAACATTTCTTGTGCTTTCCTAGTTTTGGTTTCAAACTCCTTTTCTTGGTCTTCCAGCTCATGAAAGCGTCTTTTTAAGGACTTTTCAAGCCCATGAAAATGTTCTTCAAGTTCTTTCCATTTCAAATTAAGGGTTATGGCCCTGTGACTTTCCAGTTCAGCAAACGCTTTCTGAAGTTGTTGTATCTTAGAGGTTGTAGAGTCCATAAGCATAGCAACTGACTGGCTGTCTTCCATTGCAGAAATCTAAAAGAAAATGTGGAAAATGCATATATACATAATAAGCATCATGTGAATACACAAAAATAAAAATATATTATTGCCAAAAGATTAAAATGATAAGAGCACCAATTAAAACCTTTAACATTAGAAAAATTGAAATCAACATACATAATGGCCAAAGCTAGATAAATGAACGAGCAACAGTAAAGCTAATTAAAAGTAACAACCAAATGGGAAGATTTTTACTCCTGAAGATTCATGTGCCACAATAGCAAATACCTAAAAGAAAAACATTATAGATTTCAATGATTCCAGATATAATGAAGGCATCAGATCCTCAATTTGTTCATTATTCAAGAAAGAATCCCATTTACAACTAAGCAATCATTATAACTTAAAAAAAAATGTCCACCAAGCCACAATCCAGGTCAAAGTGATGTGCCTAAGAACTTGCAAAGGCTCCTATTTAAAATAATAAGATGCAACATCAAAAGACTACATTAGAACATTATTACATTCTCAACGACTTATGAGCGAGCTCTCAGTTTGTATCAGATGAAATCATCTGAAAATGGTTATCCAGTAACAAAAGTAAGACACCATCATTAACACCCTCAAGAAACTTCAACCCTTTCCCAAACAATCAAATCACAACAATACAGGATCATAGACCTAACAATCAAGACAGACATATAGATGACCATTATCCAAGGCATCTCAGCCTTCTATAATATCTAGACCCATTAGCAACTCACTTGCAGCTATCATAACTTCCAAAAAATCCAAGGCAGCAACTAGAACCAACACATTTTGAATAAATGGAAGAGAGAATTGATAAGCTCATATTTATATTATATTTTAAATTCTCAATTGCTTAGTTCATATTTATCATATGAACTTTTGTAAGAAAACAGGTAACATTGAGGCAGAAAATGACATGTTCAGCTCTCAGATTGGATCAACATGGAAAATGTTGGCTGAAGAAGAAATTGTTCAAGAAAAACTGGGGTTCCTAGTGAGGAATGGCCATTTCAGGTATGAGGACAAACATAAAACAAAATGGGGTTGTTCTGGAGTCGAACAAGCTTGAAGCTTCCAGATCAGGCATTCCCATGACAAGAACGGTGTTCTAAACTTCACCGACATACCAAAATAGCTTCCTGAACAACGAAGCAGATTCAAAGCATGTAACGGCCATTATTTATGTTCAAAACGGGTGTTCAAACCAAGAACACATGTTCCATCAATTGACACACTTTTGAAAGAGGTCAGAAGATCTAAGGTGGTTTACATATTTCTCTCAATTTTTGGCTCAATTTCAAAGATTACATGCTTGAGAAGATCAAAGGAGGCTAGATCTACCAAGATCTTATCTTGAGCTCATTTAGGGAAGCTTCCTTTACTTATAATAGTTCTTAGTTTTCATTGTTTCTTGTGTTTATGGTCGATTTGATATTTTCGTCAATGGATTTGGTGTTTTATTTAATGGATAGCAAATCTCTTGTATTATGGCTGTATATTGTGTTGGTTTTCAATTTAATTGAATGACTTGAATTTTGTTAGTTGTATGATAATAATTTTAATTCTTTTGTGAGTGCTTGGCCACCACTTACATAATGTGACGTCTATTTTTAAGTTCAAGAGGAGGTAGACTAGATTTAGCATCATTTTTATCATACATGATAAAGTAAAATTGACTAGAGATAGAATTTGATTTCTTTGTAAGACTTTTAGTGATAAGATGACCCACAAGTCTCATTGCAAGCTAGGAATTTTACAAATCCTTCATTGTTCCTTTTAGTACAATCTCAAAGAGATAGAAAAGGTTGTCAAATAGAAATAAACTCTCGTTATACCCTAGAGATAGGATAACAAATGTATTAGAAAATTTCGTTGCTATAAATTCAAAGTTTTTAATTCAATTACATGACTTCTATGACTTGCACTGCATATTTATATCAGTACATGCACTTTCATGTTTAAAACCCATCATTTACATTTGAAATAGAGCGCTCTCAATTAGTGTATTTTGTTTAATTTAATTTTGTAGTTGATAAATTCAATTCATCATTTTTATAGGTTTAACTTAAGATAGGTGATTACATAATTTCAATACTTAGATCGGTTAGTCCATGTGAGATCGATATTTGGACTTTTGTCCACTTTATTACTTGATGGGATTGAGCATACTTGATAGTAAATATATTTATACATATAAGGATAAGGATATCACAACAAATCAGCCAACAAGGCCTATCTAATCGCATACCCAGGACTTTATACTTATAGAAAACACTGCACACTTTTACACCTTAGTGAACAAGTTGACCATACCATTAAATATCAGTAGATCCATGGAGTACACATATCTAACATTTGCACCAGTCATCTAAAGAAAAGAAACATAATAGCACCACAAAACTAGGACAATTTCTCTCCATCTTATTTACTTCCCAACCTTGCAATTATTGCATAAGAAAGTACAGCAAACAAATCTGTATGCAACTGCCATTTTCATCTTCACTATTCATAACATTACAACACACATTTGGAAAAGCTACTCCAAGAGAAGCATTACCACTAAAATATCATAGCAATGACACTTCAACCACCATCCAAAGTAATTCCAATACACCTTAAAAGTTCTGTAAAACACTAGTAAAACTCTTCTAAGAGCCACCCATAAGAGCAACCACAAGCTGAGACATTGTCCTGAATATGATATGAATAATCCAAAACTTTTCAATATCTTTTAGCAACAACTCCATGTAATCCCATTCTCTATAAACGCATGTAAACACCTCTAAAAATGCTCCAACTCCAATTACAACAAAACACCACTCACTTGGAAAGAACACTACAAATCAAGGCCTACCTCTCTAGAATAAATTTCATGTACATCTATCCAGATATAAAGTCTCACCATTTCTCAATCTAGCCTCATGGTGGGTTTCAAACGCAAAAAATAAAGACAATAAATAAAATCTAAAGCGCAATCAAGACCAAAAAAGGAAATTCTAAAACCCCCCAAAACATAATCGACTCCCATGAAAACCCAATTATTTACTAAATATAGTAAACATGACCATATGAAATCCGCACAACGTTAGCAAACAATCAGCTCGCAAAAAAATCCAACGAATTAAAATCAGAATTAAAAGGAATTCACCTTACCAGCAACTCAACAAGCTCAACGACCAAGAGATCGACAAATTCAAACAACAACACAAAAAACCTAACTAAACAAAGCCACAAAGCACAAAAAAATAAAATATCATAAAAGCAAAATTGAAACAGAACACGCTAAAAAAAAAAGCTAATCAACACATTTCTCAAATTAACTGCCAAAAAAAGTACAAGTCATCACTAAAATAAGAAGCATGAAAATTCTGGGAGAACGAAAATGATGTTTCCAAGGAAACAAACATACCCGATCTGAAGAAGACAAGCATTCAAAAAGAAATCTTTAAAACAGGCAGTAAATAAAAATGAGAGAGACGAAGCTTAACCACGTAGAACAGATGGAGATGGTAAAAATATCAGCGCAAATAGAAATTTATCAATCCATTTCGTTTTCTGTGGCTGCGAAGTCTGCTGAAATCTAAATCCCTAAGAGAGAGGAAAGTTTTGCGACGAGCAACAAGGAGAATTTTTATTGTCACTGGCTAGTCACGCGACTCGCAGTTACGGCAGCCACCTGCACACGCTCTTTCCTTCTATCGTAAGAGACCCTTAGGTTTTACGAGAAATTTATTTTTCCAATGAAATCTGAAAAGTTCATTATAATCCCCTACACTGTAGTTAGGGATAAACGAATTTGGCTCACTTTAATCGGTTTTAAGACACCTGTACTTTTGTTCATCATTCTTAAAAACTATAAAATGACAATCATATCCTTCTTTTATTTAATTTTCCATTAAAAAAAAAAACTATGAAACCACGTTGAGCAAAACTATTTGATATGAGTTTTAGCAAAAATTGTTCCCATTTTTCTAAGAACCTATGCTGTGGTAAGATTTTAATTTTAGTTTTCTAATTCATTGTAATTTTATCATATTAATTTCTAAACACTTTCTTTTTATTTATATTCATTTTTCCTATAATACAAATGGGGGATCATAAAATTTTCAGTTCAAAATTAATGGTAGTTTCAGGGGGGGACTAAAATAGTTTAAATTTTACTGGACCAAAATGATAGTGTCTCGATGGTAAGGATGACACGGTGTAAACCAAGTTTTTTTATCGCGCACTCCTGTTTTGCTACTGACAGGTCTGAGCTGAGCTGGCCTCCCTCACTGTGACTTTCGGGAATTAGACGTTTCTTGAGTGCTCTAATGAAGTCCATCTTGCCTGCAAAGCTAAATGGGCATATCATAATCTATTAAAACGTTTTTCGGAAATTATTTTAAAATTAGATTTTACTTCTAAAAAAAGGCTTTTTGAATCGTTGCGTTATTATATTGGGATCCAAATAATAATAATAATAAAAAAAAATACTAAAAATACCCATTTATGATTTTAGAAAATTGATTTTAAATAGTGGCATAAAATAATATTTTTATTATCATATAAATATTTTGAGACTCAAAAATTCAATTTTTAAAATTAATAAATGTAAAAATTGTTAGTAAAGATTACACGAAAGCTATAAAGTTCAGATGTAGATATTTCATTCTCTTTAAAAAGATTCAAGTTTTCTATGATTAACTAAACTTAGAAATTAATGTATGAGAAAAAAATTTTAATCTGTCCCCTCTAAGAGACAATTGTCCAACGGTTTCATTGTTTGGTTTATTACAATTATACACAAATTGTTAAATTCAAACTTTTCTAAAAGAACGTTTTTCTCTAGTTAGTGTTTTCTTTCAAACAAAAGTTAAATATATGTGAATATATATGTAGAATGGATGATATCAGTTGTTTATATATTAGTCTTTACATTTTTCATATTCTCAACTCATCATAAATTTTCATTAACTCAAACCTTTCATCTTTTATATTCTCAACTCATCAAAAATCTCTATTAACTTAAACGTTTTATCTTTCATATTCTCCACTCATCATAAATCTTTATTAACTTAAACTTTTTATCTTTCATCTTCCATAACATAAATAACGTTAAAAAATATAAGTTACAACATTTCCCCCATTTTTAATATTGATAAATACAACTGCATGTAAAAGAGAGAAAATACTAGATAAAAACAAATTATTATGCTTAATAAAGGTGTGTTCTACATTGAACTTCAGTGAAACAATAATTTTTACTCTAAAATCAGAGTATGCTCAATGTTACGGGGCGCCTAAATGAGTGTCGGTGTGTCGTCATTTGAGTGTTGGTGGTGGCCAAAAATCAAGAGTGATGAGTGTCAAGCCCAATTCGAAGAAGCCATGAGTCAGAGTCAGCAGGGCCATGAGGGCCAATCTGTCCAAGCCAGTGTGCCAGTCTGTGAGCCAGTCTGAGTCACGGGAGGCCGCATGCGAAAAGCGGCATTTTGATCCGGGATGTTTTTGGTCTTGAATATTTTTCTATACTGTGTAAATGTAATATGAGAACTATCATTGTAATGAGAGAATTGTAAAAATCTTATGTATTGAATTTCTGGAGGGGGGGGTGTGATTCCTCAAACGAGATGAGTGGCTGAGTCTACCACAGTGACAAAAGCTCATAAGCCTCTTTAAGGGGGAGTGACTACTCTCACCTGGGCACACCATGGCCAGAGGGCATGGGGCCTAGGGGGATGGGGTTGCTTGCTGCTGGGATGGCTTGGGCTTTGTTGCTTGGTGGATGCCCCCTTGTCCACCTTCAACGATGTACGTTTTCGAGATAAGATATTAATGAGATAAGTAGCCCGTTTTCTTACGATTGTTTCGATTTCTATATTTATGCTTTGAATGAGCTTTATTATGCTTGAGAATGGCATTGTGAATGATTTATCAAATATGATTCATGTTGCTTGCGAGTATACGAGCTGCGATGTGCTGCGATATGTTGCGATAATGCACGTTGGCTAACCGTTATGTGCGGTATTCGTATTTTTCGCAGATATATGATTGAGTAAAGGCTTACTTGCTTGGAGGAGTCCAAGTCAAGTGCTGCACGGTGTCGGTTTTGCGATGGTCAAAATCTGATCCCGTGACAGTTGGTATCAGAGCGTGATCAAGAGACGTTGAGTTGTTCGTGAAAGCACCGCGGCTGGCTGTGTTGTTGGTGGGTGCATGAGATCTGAAATGAGCTGCTGGTGGATGTCCTGATGCTGGCTTGAAGTGCTTGAGTCGCACAGATGCTGGCTGAGGGCGCCCAGATCCTGAGTTGCTGCTGAGTGTGCTGCCTGCGTGCGTGCGTGCGGGTGAGCCTGCGCTATTTGCGTGCGTACGTTGGGTGGTGTGAGGGGAGTGTTCTTTGTGCGTGCGGGCGGGCGGAGGCCGGTGCTGTTATCGCGCGCACGTTGGGTTGTGCGAGATGCGGGTACGCACACATGGGATGTGAGGTCCTGCTTGTGTGCGTACCTGGTCCGAAGCGGGAAGACGTGCACGCGTACTTCATCTGCGTGAGAAGGTTTACGTGCACATGCGATCCGATCTGAGCTGTCCGAGTTGCTGAGTGCGCACTGCGCTGGGTGAAGCCTGCGTGCGTTCCTGAGGGGCGAAGTGGTGCCGCGTGTGTCTGCGGTCTGAGCTGCGTGAGAATGCTGAGATGCTGCTGATGAGCGCGCATAGGGCTGCGATGAGCCTGCGTGCGCAACCGAGTTGCGATGAGATTTTCCGCACGCAGAGTAGTGTGTCTGTGCTGCTTCCGCGCGCCAGAGTTGGCCTGAGATATTTTCGCGTGCGTGCCTGTGGGCCTGAGCGAGTTCCGCACGCGCATGAGTTGGCGAGATTTCCGCGCGCGTCCTGAGTATCCCGAGCTGATTTTTGTGCGCCCATGAGCTGGTTCCGCGCAAGAGGAGTGGGGCTGAGGTGCCTCCGTGTGCGCACATGAGTGTGCGTGAGCTGCTTTCGCAAGCACCTAAGACTAAGAAAATTACTCCCGCAAATTTGCGGGCGTGCATCAGGGAGTACCTTCGAATTTTAATGTGAGCTTGAATTCATTATATGAATTACTAATTGAGATTTGAGCTGAGTTTTACAGGTTATAAACATAAGCACATGAGACGGTGTGTGTTGATGGCCTGGGCGTCGAGTGTGGTAGTGCACGTTGAAAGCGCATACGAGACGTTGAGAAAAGCGGGAATTCCTCGACGGAAGCTGAAAACTGAGTCACATAGCTGGGAAATGCTATAAAATGAGATTTTAACATAAATTTATATGTGAGTACAGGAAACGTTCGTGGCATTGTGGGAGCGCAATGTACATGCTGGCGATGTCCAGACATAGGCCAGGAGTGGGCCTCGAGTTGTAGTCGAGCAAAAGGGCATGTATGTCAGATGAACATGTGCACCAAGTTGTTGAGAAATTCGAGCAAAACATTTGTTGTTTTTGTGCGTGCAGGCACCAATACGAGCTAATATGGAGTTTGTTCCATGGAGCCGAGTAGCGCTACCCACTTGCAGAGAAAGTGGTAGGCGTTAACGAGAGAACTCCGTGGGTTATGCCAAGAGAGATTGAGGCCCCCACGAGAGGAGAAGAGAAGAGATTATGGGAAAACACCAATGAGCCTATCTCCCCTTCAAGGACTGCGTCAATAGGGCTTTGAGGCCATTCTCGAAAGGGTTTGGGAGGGAATAAGAGAACTTTCTCACCTTAAGAGGAATGTGCCAATAGAGCGTGAGGTCACTCTTGAGAGGAGAGTTGGGAGTAATGCCAGAGGGTTATCCCACCTTTCGAGAGTCGTACCAATAGAGCTTGAGGCCATTTTCGAGAGGAGACGAGTCTTGGGTGTGAGCCAGAGGGCTGCCCCACCACTTGTGTTATGCCAAGAGAGCTTGAGCCAACAAGGGGGTAAAAGAGAGGAGTCGTGAGATTGAACTGGAAAGTTCTCCCGCCTTTTTGACGATGTGCCAATAGGAGCTTGAGATCAATCTTGAAGAGTTGAGTTGGGAGATTATGGCAAAAAGGTGACCTTTCCTATCCTCCCAGAGGAGAGCAATCGAGACAGAGTTTTATCTCCAAGAGTGGAGTCATTTTCATCCTCCCAGAGGGGAGCCATCAAAGGCTGAGTTTGTCTCCAGGAGTGGAGTCTTTCCTAATCTCCCAGAGGGGAGCCTTTGAGTCAGAGTTCGAGAGGAGAGCCATTATCTTATCTTCTTCCAAGAGTGGGAGTTCGAGAAGGGAGCTTTCGTTTATCCCATCCTCCCAGAGGGGAGCCATATTCAAATTTCATGAGGAGTCAATTTTCATTGATGCAGTGCCAAAATCCAAAATTGGCGTGAGTAGAGGAGTCAGAAGTACATCGTGAGCAGAGAAAAAGACCACAAATTCATCTCCAAAATTATCTGAAAACTGGCAACCGGCACACTTGAGAAGTAATCAACGAGCAGATCTTGAGATGATGAGTTCCATCCTGAGTTATGTTTATCCTTGAGTTCAAGAAGTCAAAATTATCTTTCGAGCGAGTTCCAAGGCGATCTTTTCCAGTGCATGAGAGCATGTGAATGAGTCACTTTCTTCATTAACTTACAAGCAGAGGAGTTGCAGTATTCCTATGTCTCCATCAGAAGCAGAGAAACAGAGAAAATAATCCTGGTGTTCAGAGTTAAAATTTTTCAACAATGCAGAAGAGTCTTCAACAACAACCCATGTGCAACGTCGACGAGGACGTCGACAGATTGAGTGGGGGAGAATGTTACGGGGCGCCTAAATGAGTGTCGGTGTATCGTCATTTGAGTGTTGGTGGTGGCCAAAAATCAAGAGTGATGAGTGTCAAGCCAAATTCGAAGAAGCCATGAGTCAGAGTCAGAGTCAGCAGGGCCATGAGGGCCAATCTGTCCAAGCTAGTGTGCCAGTCTGTGAGCCAGTCTGAGTCGCGGGAGGCCGCGTGCGAAAAGCGGCATTTTGATCCGGGATGTTTTTGGTCTTGAATATTTTTCTATACTGTGTAAATGTAATATGAGAACTATCATTGTAATGAGAGAATTGTAAAAATCTTATGTATTGAATTTCTGGAGGGGGGGGTGTGATTCCTCAAACGAGATGAGTGGCTGAGTCTACCACAGTGACAAAAGCTCATAAGCCTCTTTAAGGGGGAGTGACTACTCTCACCTGGGCACACCATGGCCAGAGGGCATGGGGCCTAGGGGGATGGGGTTGCTTGCTGCTGGGATGGCTTGGGCTTTGTTGCTTGGTGGATGCCCCCTTGTCCACCTTCAACGATGTACGTTTTCAAGATAAGATATTAATGAGATAAGTAGCCCGTTTTCTTACGATTGTTTCGATTTCTATATTTATGCTTTGAATGAGCTTTATTATGCTTGAGAATGGCATTGTGAATGATTTATCAAATATGATTCATGTTGCTTGCGAGTATACGAGCTGCGATGTGCTGCGATATGTTGCGATAATGCACGTTGGCTAACCGTTATGTGCGGTATTCGTATTTTTCGCAGATATATGATTGAGTAAAGGCTTACTTGCTTGGAGGAGTCCAAGTCAAGTGCTGCACGGTGTCGGTTTTGCGATGGTCAAAATCTGATCCCGTGACAGTTGGTATCAGAGCGTGATCAAGAGACGTTGAGTTGTTCGTGAAAGCACCGCGGCTGGCTGTGTTGTTGGTGGGTGCATGAGATCTGAAATGAGCTGCTGGTGGATGTCCTGATGCTGGCTTGAAGTGCTTGAGTCGCACAGATGCTGGCTGAGGGCGCCCAGATCCTGAGTTGCTGCTGAGTGTGCTGCCTGCGTGCGTGCGTGCGGGTGAGCCTGCGCTATTTGCGTGCGTACGTTGGGTGGTGTGAGGGGAGTGTTCTTTGTGCGTGCGGGCGGGCGGAGGCCGGTGCTGTTATCGCGCGCACGTTGGGTTGTGCGAGATGCGGGTACGCACACATGGGATGTGAGGTCCTGCTTGTGTGCGTACCTGGTCCGAAGCGGGAAGACGTGCACGCGTACTTCATCTGCGTGAGAAGGTTTACGTGCACATGCGATCCGATCTGAGCTGTCCGAGTTGCTGAGTGCGCACTGCGCTGGGTGAAGCCTGCGTGCGTTCCTGAGGGGCGAAGTGGTGCCGCGTGTGTCTGCGGTCTGAGCTGCGTGAGAATGCTGAGATGCTGCTGATGAGCGCGCATAGGGCTGCGATGAGCCTGCGTGCGCAACCGAGTTGCGATGAGATTTTCCGCACGCAGAGTAGTGTGTCTGTGCTGCTTCCGCGCGCCAGAGTTGGCCTGAGATATTTTCGCGTGCGTGCCTGTGGGCCTGAGCGAGTTCCGCACGCGCATGAGTTGGCGAGATTTCCGCGCGCGTCCTGAGTATCCCGAGCTGATTTTTGTGCGCCCATGAGCTGGTTCCGCGCAAGAGGAGTGGGGCTGAGGTGCCTCCGTGTGCGCACATGAGTGTGCGTGAGCTGCTTTCGCAAGCACCTAAGACTAAGAAAATTACTCCCGCAAATTTGCGGGCGTGCATCAGGGAGTACCTTCGAATTTTAATGTGAGCTTGAATTCATTATATGAATTACTAATTGAGATTTGAGCTGAGTTTTACAGGTTATAAACATAAGCACATGAGACGGTGTGTGTTGATGGCCTGGGCGTCGAGTGTGGTAGTGCACGTTGAAAGCGCATACGAGACGTTGAGAAAAGCGGGAATTCCTCGACGGAAGCTGAAAACTGAGTCACATAGCTGGGAAATGCTATAAAATGAGATTTTAACATAAATTTATATGTGAGTACAGGAAACGTTCGTGGCATTGTGGGAGCGCAATGTACATGCTGGCGATGTCCAGACATAGGCCAGGAGTGGGCCTCGAGTTGTAGTCGAGCAAAAGGGCATGTATGTCAGATGAACATGTGCACCAAGTTGTTGAGAAATTCGAGCAAAACATTTGTTGTTTTTGTGCGTGCAGGCACCAATACGAGCTAATATGGAGTTTGTTCCATGGAGCCGAGTAGCGCTACCCACTTGCAGAGAAAGTGGTAGGCGTTAACGAGAGAACTCCGTGGGTTATGCCAAGAGAGATTGAGGCCCCCACGAGAGGAGAAGAGAAGAGATTATGGGAAAACACCAATGAGCCTATCTCCCCTTCAAGGACTGCGTCAATAGGGCTTTGAGGCCATTCTCGAAAGGGTTTGGGAGGGAATAAGAGAACTTTCTCACCTTAAGAGGAATGTGCCAATAGAGCGTGAGGTCACTCTTGAGAGGAGAGTTGGGAGTAATGCCAGAGGGTTATCCCACCTTTCGAGAGTCGTACCAATAGAGCTTGAGGCCATTTTCGAGAGGAGACGAGTCTTGGGTGTGAGCCAGAGGGCTGCCCCACCACTTGTGTTATGCCAAGAGAGCTTGAGCCAACAAGGGGGTAAAAGAGAGGAGTCGTGAGATTGAATTGGAAAGTTCTCCCTCCTTTTTGACGATGTGCCAATAGGAGCTTGAGATCAATCTTGAAGAGTTGAGTTGGGAGATTATGGCAAAAAGGTGACCTTTCCTATCCTCCCAGAGGAGAGCAATCGAGACAGAGTTTTATCTCCAAGAGTGGAGTCATTTTCATCCTCCCAGAGGGGAGCCATCAAAGGCTGAGTTTGTCTCCAGGAGTGGAGTCTTTCCTAATCTCCCAGAGGGGAGCCTTTGAGTCAGAGTTCGAGAGGAGAGCCATTATCTTATCTTCTTCCAAGAGTGGGAGTTCGAGAAGGGAGCTTTCGTTTATCCCATCCTCCCAGAGGGGAGCCATATTCAAATTTCATGAGGAGTCAATTTTCATTGATGCAGTGCCAAAATCCAAAATTGGCGTGAGTAGAGGAGTCAGAAGTACATCGTGAGCAGAGAAAAAGACCACAAATTCATCTCCAAAATTATCTGAAAACTGGCAACCGGCACACTTGAGAAGTAATCAACGAGCAGATCTTGAGATGATGAGTTCCATCCTGAGTTATGTTTATCCTTGAGTTCAAGAAGTCAAAATTATCTTTCGAGCGAGTTCCAAGGCGATCTTTTCCAGTGCATGAGAGCATGTGAATGAGTCACTTTCTTCATTAACTTACAAGCAGAGGAGTTGCAGTATTCCTATGTCTCCATCAGAAGCAGAGAAACAGAGAAAATAATCCTGGTGTTCAGAGTTAAAATTTTTCAACAATGCAGAAGAGTCTTCAACAATAACCCATGTGCAACGTCGACGAGGACGTCGACAGATTGAGTGGGGGAGAATGTTACGGGGCGCCTAAATGAGTGTCGGTGTATCGTCATTTGAGTGTTGGTGGTGGCCAAAAATCAAGAGTGATGAGTGTCAAGCCAAATTCGAAGAAGCCATGAGTCAGAGTCAGAGTCAGCAGGGCCATGAGGGCCAATCTGTCCAAGCTAGTGTGCCAGTCTGTGAGCCAGTCTGAGTCGCGGGAGGCCGCGTGCGAAAAGCGGCATTTTGATCCGGGATGTTTTTGGTCTTGAATATTTTTCTATACTGTGTAAATGTAATATGAGAACTATCATTGTAATGAGAGAATTGTAAAAATCTTATGTATTGAATTTCTGGAGGGGGGGGTGTGATTCCTCAAACGAGATGAGTGGCTGAGTCTACCACAGTGACAAAAGCTCATAAGCCTCTTTAAGGGGGAGTGACTACTCTCACCTGGGCACACCATGGCCAGAGGGCATGGGGCCTAGGGGGATGGGGTTGCTTGCTGCTGGGATGGCTTGGGCTTTGTTGCTTGGTGGATGCCCCCTTGTCCACCTTCAACGATGTACGTTTTCAAGATAAGATATTAATGAGATAAGTAGCCCGTTTTCTTACGATTGTTTCGATTTCTATATTTATGCTTTGAATGAGCTTTATTATGCTTGAGAATGGCATTGTGAATGATTTATCAAATATGATTCATGTTGCTTGCGAGTATACGAGCTGCGATGTGCTGCGATATGTTGCGATAATGCACGTTGGCTAACCGTTATGTGCGGTATTCGTATTTTTCGCAGATATATGATTGAGTAAAGGCTTACTTGCTTGGAGGAGTCCAAGTCAAGTGCCGCACGGTATCGGTTTTGCGATGGTCAAAATCTGATCCCGTGACACTCAACATTAGACTTTAACTATTTTGGGAAATAAAAATTATTACTCACACATAACAATCCATGTGCTAAATTTGAGCTTCCTTGGCTCATATGTTACAACCTTGTGCTCTATTGATTTCATGAATTTTTTATAGATCAAGCCCAATTCTCATAAAAAACGACCCCATTTTCACACTCATATAAGTGAAATCCATCAAAGATACTCTTGTAACTCTTAACTTCCAACTCATAATGAGCTACAGATTTTCTTTAAGAGTTTGGTAACTCAACCCTCTAATCGTTATAAGATAATGCACCTATATTATAGGGATGGATATTCTAATAAAAAATAGTGCATTTTTATATCCACCATATGATTTGTTCTTCCCATTGAACCCAATTATAGAATCTTTGGTCCTCAAGTTGGGTTTCCTCATACGTGGATCATGATTCCATAGGCCTCAATCCCATCCCCTTTGATGTGCTTTAGATACTTTGTCTTGCCAAGGCTTTGGTAAATGGATCTACAAGATTATCAAGAAACTTAACATACTCTATGTTGATGATGTCATTACTCGAATAAGATTTTATAATATTATGTATTCTCCATACAAGTTTGGATTTACCATTGTAAAAACAGTTTCTTACTCTACCAATTACAACAATGCTATCACAATGCATTAAGATAGATGTAGTATTTTTTTTTTTTCAAAAAATGGGATATTGAACAATAAGTCCCTTTGCCAGTTGGCTTCCTCACTTGTTGATGCTAATACAATTAACTTAGCCTCCATAGTAGATTTACCAATTATAGTTTGCTTTTTTGATTTCCATCATATAACAACACCACCCAAAACCAAAAACATAACCAAGGGTAGAGAAAGAATCTCTTGACAATATGTTTCAACCAACATCACTACAACCTTCAAGTATAGCAAAATATTTTTTATAAAACAAACCATAGTTTTTAGTACCAAATAAATATTTCAAAATTCTTCCCATGACATGCCAATTCTCTTTACTTGGCTTGCTAGTAAATTTGCTTAGAACTCTCACTACAAGTAATTTAAAGTCTAATGCAATCAATTGCATAATGCAAACTAACAATCAAATTAGCAAATTCTTTTTTATTATATATCTCATTATCACTTTCAATAGGAAATAAGTGAATATTAGAATCAAAAGGAGTTGTTGCATGCTTACAATTAGCATAATTATATTTTTTTCAAGATTTTCTCAATAAAATGTGATTGATCAAAAAATATGTCATCACTTGTTCAAGTAATTTTAATGCCCAAAATAAAATTTGTCTCACCAAGATCTTTCATATTAAAATGGCTTCCAAGCATTTTCCTTTTATCTTGAACAAGATGCAAGTTAGACCTAAATATCAATGTATCAACATAAAAATAAATAATCACATGTTAATTGTTAACAAATCTATGATATATGCACTTATTACATTTATTTATTTTAAAGTTATTAACAATCCTGTAAGAAATAAAACAAAAGATGAAAAGGTAAGACTACCCATAATATTTTGTGAAATAACATGACCCCAACTATTCTAGATTTAAAAGAATACTTACTTTCATGAAAAATTGCACGATTGAATTCAAAAATCACATTTTTTCAGAGAGAACATAGGCTAACTTGAGGAGATTGAGATAGAATAACTCCTTACTATTCCACCTTTTAAAATGGACACCGTGAAACTTTAAAGGCCTATTGAAATATCTAATTTGATTGATTGGTTTGTCTTGTGCAACCTTCATATTATTCAATCTTCTTAAGATAATAATTTTATTACAAATAAATACAAGAGAAATAATAAAGATTGCACAAAAATTATAAGGCTGAGGTGCGAATATCTTGCGCACTTTAAGAAAATTTGAGCCCTTTACAGTTAATAAATTTTACAAATCAGTGTAATAGAGAAAAATCTTGACCCGTTCCCAGTAGTTTCATTGTTTTGTTTATTGCATTTTGACATAAATTGCTAAATCTAAACTCTTCCAAAAGAATAATTTTCTCCGGCTAATATTTTCTCTCAAATAAAAAGTTGAATTTGCATGAATACATACGTAAAATAAATAATAGCAGTTGTTTATATACTAGTCTCTACCACTATATATTCTTAACTCATTATAAATTTCATTAATTCAAGCCTTTCATCTTTCATATTCTCAACTCATTATAAATCTCTATTAACTTAAAATTTTCATCTTTTATCTTCCAACTTTCATCTTCCATAACATAAATAAAATAAATAATATTAAAAAAATAAGTTATAACAAAAACTATTAATGCATCAAATGTTATTATGACCATCGAATACTTTGATATTTTATTTTCTGAAATATATTGTAAATTTATAGAGTAATAAAATCTTATAGCATACTTGATAAACAAAAAATTAAGAATGGTACTACTTTCCCCTTCGGGATTATTTATAACAACTATTAATATGCCATATAATACAAAAGATTTAACATACGCTATATTATTCAATTATGTTTTATAGAATAAAAAAATATATTTATGTAATTTTGAAGACAAAAAAAAATTAAATTGGAATATTGATCGAAATTGGGAGCCAAATTTGAATAATTAAAGTCAAATGTCATTGACAATTGGTTCTAAATTCAATATTTATGGTTTAGGGTAATCTTCTTGACAAGTTAATTTAATGATAACTTGAATCCCTTAACTAAAGCTAGGTTATTTCATTGTAAAAAGTTAGAAGAATTTGAAAATTTTAAACGGTTTTTATACAGCTTGAATGAGAATGAGATGGTGGAAAAAGTGGAGTGAGTGTAAATGGTGGTGTTGGGTTAGCTTTGGTAGCAACGATCATGGGGAGGTCGAGACAAAGCTGAGTGAGGGATAGAGTTAATCGATATAATTGGTAGTTGTTGACTATAGTGGTGGTAGTGATGTTAGGTTGATTGATGCAACACCAAATAAGAGAAGAGGAAGACTGAGAGAAGAAGAAAGAATGGCAATGGTGTTATAAATTATAGGCCACCAAGTGAAGAAAGAAAAATATGGAGGGATTATTTCAATCTTACATATTTTTATTTTATTTTTTAAAAATTGTAATTAATATTTAAAAATACATAAATAAAATTATTAAAACACCTTTTAATAGTTGAAGTTAATGGAAAAAGATAGGCAGAAGATAAGAATTTATTATTTTTGTAAAGTTATCCTGTGAAAATAAATTTAAGCAACTTTATCAATACAAAAATTAAAAAAAATGGTCACCCCTACCTTTATAGAGGCTCCGTGGCTGATAAAAATCATGAAATCATATCATCAACTTGCCCTAGGCTAAGTAGATGATGCAAGTCATGAGGAAGATACATGTTTTGTATGTATTGATATAGTTGCATTGGATGGTTTGTACATTCCAATTTACTTGCAACAATCAAGAGTGGCACCACCAGTCTGCTTTAAAACGAAGCCTTTGTTGCTTCACGAATGCATGTGAGAATTTTAAAGAAGAAAAGTATTTTAAATATGAATAAAATACACTTTCAAAGATTTTACACAAATCAACCCTGCTAGAATATGATGGCGAATAAATATGACAATCAACTTCGTAAATTATATGACAATATAAGTGTCCTATCACATCACATCAATTTTTGTGGATGACTCAGTACAAAGTTTACTATATAATGTAAGTATTGTTGTAATAATATGATAAAAAAATTGACCTATATCATTGCAAGTAGTTTCGTTTTTATCAACTTATTTATAATTGGCTAAATGACTTATTTCCGCTCATTCCCACTCAAGGTTTTGCCTAATAATAAACTCCTACTTACAAAAAGCTTTTAAATCTAAATATATATTTATTAATCAAACTTTTCAATTTCATTAATATTTTTATTGAAATAATTAAAATACCTTTCAATAAAAAAATTATATTAATATTAAAACAAATTTTAATATAAAATAATATTAATATAATAATAAATTTAAAATTATACAAAAATTTAAAAAATAAAAATAAACAGCTACCGCTACCAACAGTATCACCTATAGCGGTGGTCGTCGTTAACTTAATCAAATGGCTGAAAACAGTCATCTAATTTCATTAACGGTTAAATTTGATCGTCTTGATGATAGAAGTGATCAATAACCAAATTTAGCCGTCAAAGATCTAACGATGACAGTCAGATCTAGTTGTCTCCACTATAGAAAATGGTTGAAAACATTCATTTTTAAGCATGTCAGTTGTTTTTTATCATTCTCTATGGTAGAGGACTAGATTTAGCTGCTACTACCAGATCTAGTCGCCTTCATCATTAAGACGATTAGATCCGATCTTAATAAAACTAGTGGTCATTTTCGACCATCTAGTTAGATTAATGGATGCCATTGATTTTGATAGCAGTGATTGTTTTTTAAAATTTTATTTTATTTCTTAAATTTTTATTAAAATTTATAATTTTTATAATTATATTTATAAAGTTAATTTTTATTATTTTTCAATTTTTATTCAAAAAGACCAAAATACCCATTTGATCAATCAAATTTAACAGTTAACCATTGAAGTTAATGGTCGACTTTGGTCAATAGATTGTTATTTGGTTTTTAAAAGTTTTTGGTTGGGAATTTGTTAATTTAGAAATCTTTGCATGGGAATACATCGTTTGGCCTTTATAATTTCAATGATGCTAAGTCAACCAAACATTAAGCATTATATCATTGAATTATGGGTAATTCATGCTAATTAATGATGCGTTAAAGTTTAAACTCTAACTTCCCAGTAAGTGTACTAGTTCAAAGTAATACGTGAAGTATTCAGGGTGTCGTATCCATAAGATTGTGTAAGCAAGTACTAAGACAGTACTACTCCTAACTTTGTCTAAATTATCAAATACGAATTAAAAATAAATTTAAAATTAAAACAAAAACTGAAATCAAATAATTAATAAGCACGCCTAGATAAATTGAATGACAATATGCAAGATGATGCTAAGATTTCGGGTTCACTAATTCACTACAATGTAAGTTTTTCATATGCTTAAATATCTCATGTTATTTATGTGACAACAAAATTCCCTAAATTGATCAATATTGTCTCTCAAGCAATATTAATCCTATTTAACAATCTAATAACTTAAATATCTTTATCTAGGTTTAATTAGATGGAAATGCATTAAGTTCTATAGAATTCACTAGCTTTCAGCACAAGCCTATTGTGCCTATGACTATTGCATATATTAACAAATATATCTCTATATTTGACTAATCCACGATTCGTATTCTATCTGCTTTTAGGAAATATCACCTTTCGGTCTTAATCACATAACAAAGATCCTATTAAAAATTAGTCAAGTTTTCAATAGGCATAAGTTCAGAATGCAAATTCATATGAAATAACATGGTTGTAATTTAAATTCGAAAAACATTACATATTTATGAATTAGCTAACCCTAATCTTAGCAAAACTTATTTAGTTCATCATTACACACAAATAAACAACAAGATTCAAACAAAACATAATGGAAAAATAAGAACAAAACCAGATGAATTGTTGAACTCTTATTGATTTCTGATGAAAATTTGTCTTACAATTGCAATTTGAAAAGCTTTCGATCGAGTCTTCCAAATAAAATCTCGTTGACAACTAGTAGATACATAATAGAACACAAAACAATTTACATATAACTTATTAATAAACTTAATAAGTTACAAAAATATGAATTTCAATAAGAAATACATAAAACAAAACTATAACAAATGTATACTTATATATAATGTAAACAACAAAGAAGAACTAATAAGATATCATGCATGATAAATATTACATAACATGACATATCAAACAAATATTTTCAAAAAGGGATCAAACGATCAAATGCATGAGTTTTTAACATAAAGCCCAATATCTAAGTTAGATATGGAGGGTGAATATAAAAAGACGTCTGTGAGATTTCAGCATACTAATTATGGTAAGTATGGTTAGATTTTTAACTTATTGGTCTAAGAACTGATATAATAGAATATTTTAATTTATTGACATATTGCTAGTCTGGTTCGACTTATATGGTCAATGTGTCGAATCCCTATATTCATCATCTTGATCAACACAACAAGTATCTTCAGATACAAAGAGATTTTTAAATTCAGTATTTCAATTTTTTTTTTTAGATCTTTAGATCTTAATAGTATTTTTAATAAATATTTTTAATAATCAGACCCAAGGGTAATTACATGTTTTCAACATACTTCATACCATGACATATATAATATCATACAGGGCTGGATTCAAACTGAATAGTTTCATATTCGTTTTTAAGTTTGATTCAAATGAGTTTGAAATGAATTGATTGAATCTAAACACAAACCCAAACCCAAACCCGAACTATAATTTTAAAAATCAACAAATTTGAACTTGAATACGAATTATACAAACCGAATATGAATTTAAATTAAAAATTTTCAATTAATTTTATTAATTATTTGTATAAAATATAAATGTGAATTATACGAACCGAATACAAATATGAGCTGAACACAAACTGAGTTATATGAATTGTACACAAAGCTAAATATTACTATATAAAATTTGACAAATATGAACACAAAAACGAATTCGAACTATACAAAACAAGCTCAATAACGAATGTCTACGTTTGTGTTTGATTCGGCTTGAATCTAGCCCTAGTATCATATGAATCAAAACACAAACAGTAGGATAAGACAAAAGTTAAGCCACAAATAATAAACAATAAATAATAGAGATTAGTGGTACTATATACATCATAAATAAAAAAATTTAGCCAAAACCTAAAATAACTTAAGAGTACTCTAAATCTCAATTACTAATTAAAAAGTGAGAATAAATAACAGATTCAATAAGATAATAATTTGATAAGTCATATAAACCTAGACTTCTTTTCATACCATGGTGTATATGTATACCTATATACCTATGACATGACATAAAACAAAATTCGAGCAATAAGATAAGTTAAAAAAAAGGAATAACTTATAAGACTAGTTAAGATCTATGTTAAGTTCTTTAGATAAGTAGTCAAACTAGTAGTAGACTAAGCAGAGCCTATCATGATGTGCTTAAGCCAAGAAATTTAGAAAAAATCTTATAGCCTTATGACCAGTTGCAAAAGTAGATCAAAATAGAGCGTACCTAAGGGTAGAGATAAGAGATACTTATTGAGTGACTTATCATTCATCCCCTTCAATTTCATTTCTTGTAAGTCAATTTTTAGAAGAGTTGAGCTAGAGCACGAGATAGTTGGGGAGTGGGATACATATACAGCTTGAGCGGGTCTTCACTCAAGTGGTTAGTTTTGTATATATTTATATGTATATATTTAGTTTTCAATAGATAGTATGTTAATTTGCATTCTTTGTATTGCTCATGCAAATGATGTATAGTATCATGTATGTTTTAGCTATTATTAAATAATATATATTATATGAGTTTTTCTTTCAGAATACTATGCATCGAGTTTTAGCATCCCATCATATTTATTTGTTAAAGCTTTCGCGTAGTGCATATTTTCAAACAAATAATGGTGGTATTCCTGCTGTATATTAAAAATAAATAATAAATTATTAATACTAAATAGTATTATTAATAGTAAACAGTAAGATATATCAATGGTTGTTACATTCTATGAGGTGGAATACATTTTATTGGAAGCTAAAAACAATTTATACAAATCATAAGACAAAAGACAATGTCTAATGACTTTTGAATACAAAATAAATTAACTATACTATTCTTAAATCTAAAAACATAAACGTCTTTGTCTAATAGCGAAACAAAAATCATATTTTTTTTTATAATAAGGTGCATAAAAATGTTTTTTAAAGTAAGTTTAAATCTAGAATCTTAATTTTAAATAAACTACTCCTACGAATTTTATGTCTACCTTTTTATTGTTGCCAACAGTGAACTTAGACTCTTCCTTATTTGGTTTCCTTCTTTTTATAAACCCTTACAATGTACAGAAAATATGATTAGTTATTCCTTTATCTAGCCACTAAGAACTTGATGGGGCTAAAGCTAAATTGGATTAGAAAACAATAAGAGCTAAACAGTTTCATTCATGCTCATGTTTCTTTAACCAAGCTTTGTATTTGGCATACTTGGGTTTCCTATGACCTTTTTCTTGCAAAAGAAATATTTGACGTCTTTCTTAAAGACACATTTAGTGACATCTATAACATTGGACTGATTAATTTTCTTTTTGTTATTTTGAGCAGATTTAGGAGCATTGGATTTAGGTTTGGTTCCTTTCCTTTTATTGTTAGGTTTAGTAACAAAGAAAGCATTTTGAGAATTTCCCTATTTAAGTTTTTCTTCCTCAACAGCACAAAAGGTAATGAAGGTTATTGATTTTTCATGCTTAATCTTAGGAATGATAGATGGTTACAATCATGCAAAATTCAGGTGGAAGGGTGTTTAAGGCTTGGTGAACTATATAAGAATTAGAGAGAATGATAGCAAGGGATTTCAACTTGGTTTGGTAGTCGACCATCTTAAGAACGTAGTCCTTAATTCCTTTTATGCCATCATACATCATGGAATAAGGTCCTTTAAGAAGCATACGTATTTCAACATTAGTGGAAAATTTGTACCTTTGTGCTACAATATCCAATAGAACTTTTGTAGAAGTAGTCTCAGGTAGGCCGCTAAGTAAATGTTTAAGAATCAATCTTTTAATCATCAAATAACATATATAATTAGATTTCATCTATGCTGCATGAGCTTGCTTTTCTATATCAATACTGGTATCTGTAAGATTTGTAGGCGTAGGCATAATCATAGCCAAATCCATATCTACCATCTTAATAGCAAACTCTATATCTTCCTTCCAATTTTTAAAGCTTGAGCTAGTAAAAATTTTTGTAGTAACCATATTGTTGTCAATAAAAAAGGTGACTAAAAAAAGATCAAACAATGCAGTCATTGACATTTAATAGGGCAACACTATTACTCAAAGCCATAAATGAGTATTACCAATGAGAATTTAGACATATTATTGAACAAAAACTTTTGGGTAGAATGTATAACATACAATTTAGAATTCTTCACATAAAAAAAATTGAGGAAATTTATTTCAATCAAAGTAAATCTATCACCTCTGGCTTAATAGACCACTTAAATGAGTCAATTCACAACCATATGCCATAAGAAATTTGTTTTATTGTGATTAAATCATTCTGACAAAAATAAATTTTACCATTATAAATACTTTTATTGTGACCAAAATTTTTTTTGTCACTATTTATATGTGGTGGCCAAAGGACATTTTCCCACCCATAGTTTGAGGCGGGGACAAATTCCCACCCGCTTAAGTTTAAAAGCCCGAAGTCCCACCCATTGACTGTTAAATCTAACAGTCAACAGTGAGTCAAGAGACAAATTTGTCATTTTAGAGTTAAAATTTATAAAAATATAAAATAATTTTATATATATATAAAAATATATTGGTTCTATAAAAAAATTTATAGGGGCTTAAAAATATTTAATTTTGAAAAACCAGCCACCACCGCCATGCCGCGTAGTCGCGCTTATTATATAAACGTGCTGCTCTAACCGTACCGGCCTTCCCGGCGGGGCCAGATCTGGCCTCCTCGAATGATGCTGGAGGCGCCACAGACGCCGCGCATGAGGCGCCGTGACCGCCGCCCTGCTAAAAAAAAGGTCGAAACGGCCGGAGATAGCTTTACCTCGCCAACGCGCTTTCCCGGCTCGTTTTCGACGGAGGAGGCCATACTTTAAACCAGGTGGCCATTCCGGCCACCTGGTGCCATTCGCTGCGGCCACCATCGCCCGCGCGGTGGCGGTGGCTGGCTTTTATTTTTTTAAAATTAAATATTTTTTATTATTTTATAAAATTTTTTAAATTTTTTTATAATTTTTAATATATTTAAATATTATTTTATATTTTTATTATAAATTTTTATTAATAAGGGTATTTTTGTCATTTCATCCAATGGATTAATGAAATTGGATGGGAAATTGGATGAAGGGTGGGACTTTAGGCTTTTAAACTTAAGCGGGTGGGAATTTGCCCCCGCCTCAGACTATGGGTGGGAAAATGTCCTTTGGCCATATGTGGTAGATGAAATTTTAAGAAATTATTGTTACGAAATTTAATTTTGTCACTATAGATACATTTATTATGACAAAAAAAATTATTTTGTCAATATTTATTTGGAGGGAAATTCTGGAGCCAAAATGACTAGGTTATTGTGACGATAGCATTGTGATGAATATTATTTTTGTCAATTTAAATGTCTTTATTGTAATAAAAAATCATTGCGTCACTATTTATTATAGAGAAAAATTTTGAAGTCAAAACAAGTTGTTGATGGTGATGAAATATTTTGTCAATATAAAGGAATTGCATATTATGACCAAATTTTCGTTATGTTAGTAATTCTATTGTGACTAAACTAATTTGTCAGAAATTATAATCACTTTTAATTTGGAGGGAAAATTTTAATCAAAACATCTTGGTTATTGTGACATACACCAATTTTGTTAATACAAAAATCATGTCATTGCTATTTATTTGTTATTTTTCTTATTGCATTATTTATTTGTCTCCTTAAAGGTTTCTATTGTAATAAAAAATATTATTTAGTCACTAATTATCGGAAGAAAGCTTTTAAGTTAAAACAATTTTATTATTGTAATGAATACTAATTTTATCGATATAAATATATTTATTATGATCAAATTATTATAAAATATTATTTAATAATAAAAAAATGTTAAATTTAATGCATAACTCTTTTAAACATAAATTTACTTAGTTTGAATCTTAATGATTTTTTTTTTATTTTTACTAATTTTATTTCAACAGATAGATAATTTTTTTAGTCAAATTCATATAATAATCTTTGTATGAGAATTGGTGGCAATTTGTTTTTTAAACCAAACACACTTGGTTTGTCCTTATTATATATTAATTTATTAATTTTCGATTTCATAATATTTTATAATATAATAATATTTACATTAGTGTCAAAAGATTAAACAAAAAAAAGGTAAATTTTAATATAAATTCAAAATCTAAATAAAAATATTGCCATAAAACTAAAGTAACATTAAAAAAAAAAAATCCAAAATGTAATACACCAATATTTAAAAAATAAAAATTTTTCCACTAAATGTTCCTTAAATATTTCCAAAAGTACCTATTTATTTCAATAATACCCACCTGAAAAAAAAAAATAATAATAATAAAGTCAAGTATTATAAACCATATAATGCAAGAATAAAGATATAGTATTAAATATGTCTTTTGACACATGCAAACTAGACGAACATTTAGCAAATCAACAAATTGAAAGTTTTATTTTTTTTGATAGTTAACAAATTAAAAGTTGAACAATAAAAAACTTGAAAACAAATTCAACGCTACACATGTATTATAAATTTCTTATTTTATCCTTAAATTTTGGCAAATAATTCATCAATGTACATACCTAATTTGCAAATGAAAAATAACAAATTTAATTTTGTAAATTATTGTCATCCTCACTTTCAATTTCATCATCTATGTTGTCATTTTCTTGAGAATCAATGCCTCTACCATCCTCATATCCATGTTTTGATATTTGTAGTACTCTTTATTAGTTATTAATTGAAATGATAATGAATTATGAACCTATCATTAGTACTCTTTTTTAGTTATTAATTGCAATGTTAATAGATTCTGAATTTATAATTTATTGTAAAGTAAGTTTAATGTGTGCTCGTCAGAGCCACATGCTAAAAAGGTCATTGATGTAGTAATGAGAAAACAGTTTAAGCAATATAAACACTGATCCAGTATTCTACTCTTGAGAAAACATGTCAACACTCACCACAAGATGTA
Source organism: Anacardium occidentale (assembly GCA_026122585.1). NCBI lineage: Eukaryota > Viridiplantae > Streptophyta > Magnoliopsida > Sapindales > Anacardiaceae > Anacardium > Anacardium occidentale. The sequence continues at coordinate 144,672 of JAJEJH010000309.1, forward strand.
AAGGAAGTTGATTGTGTTTCTTTATGTGAGCATTTTGGGAGTAAAAAATTTAAGGTAATTTCTTTTAAGTCAAAAGGAGTTTGATTTTATATTTGTATATGTTGGACTAAAAATGAAATTGACATTTATTTGGAGGATCAAAGTGTAGCAAATGTAGTTAATAAAAGTAAATTGAGTGTTACGAATAGGGTTGACTCAAAATCCTATGCTCAACGTTTATATGAAATGGTACTAGTTTATTTCTTAAAATTTTAAATTACCTTATTTAATTTTATTTTAGCAATTATCACTTTTATTTATATTCTTTTATCTGTACAGGAGAATTCAGAGTTAACTTTTGAGGAACTTGTTAAATTAAAATTGTGACATGATATGCATTATAAAAAGAACGATATTTGGGTTTATGAAAAGGCTAAAGAGAATTATATAAGGATATTTTACTTTATTTTATTACTTATTTCTACGTCTTTTATATATATATTGTGGGTGGGAGAGGTCATGATTGTGGCCATGAAAGATAAAGTTTGACTAAAAAATATATCACATATACATATCATTGTAACATATATATATATATATATATATATATATATATATATATATATATATATATATATATCACAATTTTTTGTGTTTGTGTATGTGTGTGTATGTATATATGTATTATGGATGCATATCATATGTTCATTAAATGAGAAATTACTCAGTATTTAAATTTAATAATTTAGAAAGATGCAATTAGATAAATCTCAAATTTTATTTGAAAAAAAAAAATATGATGTGAAGATTATAACTGAGACATAATCTGATTTAAGGTATTATTCCCTTTTTTCGTGTATATATATTTTTTAATTTATTTGTGACTTTAAAATGCAGGAAAAAATGGTTGAACTTTACATGAAGTCAAAAGAAGAAGGTGTAGAGATGAATGGAAAACAAATTTTTGAAAATGTTTTGAAGCCAAAATGTGGCTATTCTCATGGGGTAGGATATAGGGCAAAGCCAAATAATATAAAATCCTCAATAGTTTATTCATATCAAAGGAGATTTGAGTCTGAAAAAGCAAGCTCGTGAGAAACTTTAAGAAAAGATAAATGAACAACCAGAAAAAATTCATGAGCAACAAACAAAGATTGCTAATCAAGAAGTTAAGATTAAGGCACTTGCATTATCACAAAACAAGCTTCAATCTCAAATTGATGCATTAGTTGCTGAACTTGCACAACGTAATAGTGAGGGGCATAATTAATGGTAATTAATTATTTTCGACAACCATATTTTGATAACAAATTTTAATTTTAATTTTATTATGTCAAGATATTAACTTATGTAATTTATTTTTTTTTTTTTTGTATGCAGGCATAATTTCGTCTCAAAATATTTTGCCCATTGCTATTAATGATTGGGAATATTACATTAATATTGAAATAACTTAAATTATACTTGCTTATTCAACTATGTAATGACTTTTATTCTATACACTGTTAATCATAATATTTTATTATATTTTTAATTGAATTTTACAAAATTTTAATTATATCTATCGATTAGTAAATAATATATATATTTTGACGAATTATTTTATGTTGTGAAAAATTAAATAGTTAGTTTAATTAATTTTTAACGAAATTATAAGTCACCTTAAATTTATGATAACAAGTAACTTTAATCATATTAGTTTTCGAAATGAGGTCAATATGACAAAATAGATTCGTCACTGTATGTATATATTTTTAGTGAAGAATAATTCGTCACAATGTCATTTTTATATATATATATATATATATATATATATATAGTGATAAAATGCAATTATTATGAAAAATAAATTTTGTCAAAATATTGATTTTGTTAAAATATTTAGTCACAATAATAATGAAAACATGACAAAATTATTTTGTCACTAGATATATATACTTATTCTCACTAATAATTTGTTAGAATAATTTTTTAAGAATATAAAATTCATATATTATAACAAATAAACATTAAAACTATTACAACAATATGAAATTGATGTGACAAATCAATTTTATATTTAAAATAATTCAATGCAAATACAATTAAACTAATTAGGTAAACAAAGAATAAACTAAGCAACTTAGTCAATACAATCAAAGTAAATATAAAACAAATATAAAGAGCAAGTGAAGAAAGAATTTGCTTAGTTATTTTAATAGTGGTTCAAAGCTTTTTCATAAGTCTTCTACATCCATTCCTCCAAACAACCCGCTTGAATGTTTTTTTCTACTAGATTCATGAGTGAGATTTTACCTAATAGTTTTGTTAAAATTCCATTCACATTAGTTTTATTGGGATTGCATCTTTTACAATAGTTATTTGAGATTTTGCTTACAATTAGTTATATGGGATTGTGCCCATTAATTTGTAAAACAATACAACAAATAAACTACCTTTTGATAGATTGATACAAAGATTAAGTTTACTAGTTCCTTAAGGGTATATAATTTAGATTAGAGAGAGACAAAGCGGAGAAAAATAGAGAATGTAAGAATGAGATTCTAAGACATGTTTCTTTAACTCCATAATCTTTAAACCAGCTTATCCTTATAGAATTTGGAGTGAACTAGTCATTGCAGTTGATTTAAGAGTCATTAAAATGAAATTTGGGCAGACGCATAATCGTGTTTTTCTGATGCATGGTCGTACTTTTTCATTAATTGTCTTGAACAACTCCCTAATGATGGAATTCTTCATACTATGTCAACCCCACACAAGCGTGTGCTTTATAGATATGATCGTGTGTTTTCATATCTTCAATGTTCTAAAATTCAAAAAGGCCTCATAGGTTTTAAGCACGATATCTTCATGAGTAACCCATGATTACAATTTTAACTCAACATGAGCGAGTGTCCTCTATACATAGACATCCGTCTAAATGTTGACTATTACATGATTAGACTTGCATTAACCTTAACAGTGTGTCTTCATTCTTGATGACACACAATCGTGTGTTTGAAAATAACATGATTGTTATCCTTACTTTTTATTGCATGGACACCTACACAACTTGACAACACATGTGTTATTTTATACAAGACATACATAATCATGTTGTTAAGACACACACGGTCGTGTATCTGATCAAATCTGTAAAATAAAATCTTTTATCCTTTTGGTCATGATTCATTTCACATCATAAATAAGTTAGATATTTTAATTAAGTTTTTATATGCACAGAAGTCCAACAAATCTCTTTTATATAGAGTGCCTATTAATCCTCCCATCATAATCTAGTAGTCCTTTATGGCCTACACTAAAAATAAACCCGCAACATAAAGCTTTAAATACTAGCCCACTTTATCTAGCTAAATTATTTATGGCCTCTTAGATATCTCATAATAGACTAATTTATCTTAACCTATTTTAATTTAAAATAAAACTCACAATTAATATAAGCCTATTATAAGAAAATTTCTGACATTTCAATCTTGTGGAAAACTAATTACATTGGCCTTCACTTCAATTTGCAAACCTTTGTTCTTAATTTTGTTTAAAGTACACAACTTTTTTAGTTTTATGAAATTTCCAGAAGTGATTGGATTTAGAAAGTCTGTAGTAAAATAATCAGTTGTTAGGTAGTTATAGGTTTTAGTGGATTTTTTTCACATAAACTCTTATTATTAGCTTTCTCGTTCCAATTTATAAATATTTGCTCTCGCTTTTATTGAAAGTGTACAAGTTGTGTAAAGTTAGGTGAATGAAAAATCTATAATCCACACAAAAGCCAAGCCTCAAGGATCTTTAATTTGATGTTATAGAGTTTTAAGCAATGAAATGTAGTGTTTAGATTGTAAATATATCTAGTGTAGATTGTAAATATATCATAGCCAATTACTTTGTCACGTTAGCTTTATCCATTTCAAAGAAGCAAAAATGGAGGCAAGTAGAATATTGTCTTGGTGTTGAAAAGCTTGACATATGTGAATTTGAATGTTAAAGCTAGAGGTAAATTGGGAAGGAGTCGTTGTGCAATTGAACATATAGAAAATTTGTTAATGAATTATGTTGTAAAGAAGTTAATTAAATTCATAAAACACAAAATAAAAACAAGTCGATGTTTGCTTTAAAATCTGCTACTAATCATGCTAAAACACCTGAGGATTTTGTCAATGCCCGCACAGATTTTGCATTTGCTATTGGAAATCTTTGTTTATCATTGTAATTGGGTTGTATACTTCCAGAACCTGTTGCTTTAAAAGAAGCTCCATTTTCAAAGTCATCCCCGACTGAATAAATTCTTGATGAGCTTCCCACCTTCCATGTCACCTGCTAAAGTGAACATAGAACTAGTATGTGATCAAGACCACTAACGGTATAACATATTAGTACTTATAACATTAAACGTTATATGTAGAATAATTATCATAATAGAGTCCTGATACAGTCACATGAACCATGAAAATTACCTCTTTCTCTCCAAATATATTTCGTGCAATATACAAGTTGGCTTCGCTCCTGATTTGAGGGTCCATGCTTCCCCCAATAGCATAGGTTGTCCATTCTTGGTACAAGTTATTTGCTATGTGAGCAAATCCATAGCGAACCCTACATTATTTTTCATTTGAAAGATTTATCTCAGGCTAAAAACTAGAAAAAAGGAATTATTTCTAAGATTTAACAAGCGATCACCTTGGCATTCGTTGGTTACAATTAGGTCCAAAATGGTTCAATACTATAGTAACCTTCATGTTTTTGTCAGTCGAGTACCCATCACTATGCCCAAGAAGCATTACTTTGTCTTGGTTTCTGAACCAGTTGTTGGAGATTGTAATATCGGTAGAGCCTTCAGTGACATCGATTAAACCATCATGACATGCATACAGTGTATTATGGTCGATCCAAATCTTTGATGCTTTAACTATCCTAATTCCATCTCCGTCTATTTCTTGTAAGTTCATCATCTTGGAGTTTGGGCCCATCACTAAGCCTAACCCTCCATTTTGGCAATGGTGGATGTATAACCCATGAATGATCACATTGCTTGCCTGGAAAACATAATTTACTAATAAAGTCATTGTATGATCGTGTATTCACTTGGATACTAGTTAATAGTTCAATTGGTTAAAGCAAAAAAAGTGTTATTACTTACCTCATAAATCAAGAGACACCCAGAACCTGATATATGAATACGTGAACCACGAGCATCAATGGTGGTAAAACTACTTATGAAAAGTGGTTTTTTAAGAATGATATTCATGTTCCTTTGAAAAGTGATCCACACTTTTTGAGATATTATGGTGGCTCCGTATCTCAAAGTTCCAGGTTTAGGGTTTAGTGGGTCATCGCTAGAATCCGTAACTACGTAATAGATTGTATCTTTACCAATGTTGTCGATCATCTTTCCTGCAAAACCAATGGAACAAGTGGCAAGTTGTTGACGGTTGTTCCTCCAATTAGGGTTCCACCTCCAACATTTATCAATTACATTATATTTTGAGGCTAGACTGTTAGTAGGAAAGAGGAAAAAGACAATAGAAAGAGCAATAGCAAAGTTATTAACTATATGAGCAACCATAATTCGAGTGTTTGTTATAAGATGATGAGAAGGAGAAAGAAAGAGCTGTAGAGAAAGTGAAAGTTGTGTGTTATGAGTAGACACTGCAGAGGCAATCAAGATTAAATAATACAGGTGAGGAAAAAAAAAATGTAAATAGAAAAATGCAAGTAGTTTGTTATAGTAGGTTATGAATCTACAAATAGCAACAAGTTAGAGAGTTTAGGCGAATGAAGCCACAGAATAGAAACAAGTTAGAATTGGTAGTTGAGGATGTAGCTATTATTTATAGATTTAAATAAGCAGATTAATATGGGGCATCAGCCTCCCATATTGGGGAAAGTAGTTAAATAAGATTAATCTCAATCTCTTAAAGCAAACACTAAGCAAGAATGTTCTGTTATCATTTTATTTCTATTGTTCGATTCCATCTTCCATCCCTTTAAAAGAATTTTAATCATGATAACATACCTTTTGGACAAAGAATTGCAAACTATAGTCTTGGAAAAAAATGGTTTAGGGTATTGAGAAAAAATTCTATATATAAGTTTTTAATATGGGGTACATACTAATAAAATACATGGTCTTCTTGGAAATTATTAATCTAAAAAGACATATGAATTAAGAAATTATTATAGAACTTTATAAGTATATTTGGCGAGGCTAAATTAATTGTCTGATATCAGTATGTTTTGAGATTCTTTACGAAAGAGTATCACTACAGCAGATCGCGGCTTTAGCGGTGGTTTTTTAGTGGCGTTTGTGCAAACGCCGCTAAAAGCTTCAGGTTTACCGGCGTTTTTTTTTAAACGCCACAAAAACAGCACAGAAACGCCGCTATAGGTATATTTACCGGCGTTTGTAAAAACGCCGGTAAATCTCATTAAAAAACGCCGCTAAAGGTCTTCATAAACCTAGCGCGCAAACTCTTTCTCTTCTTTTCCCATTTTCCCTCCCACCGCTACAGCCACTTTTCTCCCACTGTGCCCGCTGTATTCACCGGTTCTAGGCATGTTTTCGACTGTTTCTGACCATTTCTTCTTCATTGGAAGACGACATTCTGCCCTTCTTCGCATTGCTTCTCATTTGGACGCGAAGTTGTAAGTCTTCTGAAAATTTTATGTTTATTTTTGTTTTTTATTATTTATTAAAGTATGTTAATTGAAATCCAATCGATTTGGAGGGTTGGTTTGTGTGTGGTTTGAATTGGAAGTGTCGATTGATACTTACAATTGTTAGGTTTAAATAATTTTATGTGTTACTTAACATTAGAAGAATATATGCTGTAATATGGAATGAGTTCTGCTGCCATTGATGTGTTGTGGTTGCTCTTTTCATAGCCAATTAGAATAAACAAAAATTGTTAGAAGTTAATCATATTAATTAACGGAAATAATTAAAATTCTGTAAAAAAAAAAAAAAATCTAAAGCCAAAACTTAGTGGTTTGGGCGTCCATGAAACATCAAGCTTTTTAAAAAAAAAAAAAAAAATCAATATAAAAAAGAAAAAAGAATTGAGAGTTAGAGTTCCTGGATTTTGACAGCATAAATTCAGAGAAATTTTGATATAGTAATTCTTTGAATCAAACCTCACTTTAATTAATTGATTGTTATATATATATATATATATATATATATATATATATATATATATATATATATATATATATATATATATATATATATTCATTTGTCTTTAATTTTAATTAAGCTCCCGTATGCATATCTCAAAAGCAATTTGCAGTTATATATTTTTCACTTCCATAAACATGAACAAATTTCCTATCAAGTCTATCTCATTCTTAGGATCCATTCAAAAATATTTATAACATTAAACAATAATAATTTTAATGACTCTTTAATAATATAAATATATAATTATAATCCTTTTTTTAATCTTAAATATAAGCTTTAATAACTTATGTCATGAGTTTGTCTTACTCATTCTAAACAATAATTATTAATTATATTTATGTTTAGGATACGAAAAAAAATCTTAATTTTTACGCGTGATCATTTTATTAATTTAAGATCTTTCCCACGCAATGTAGTATTGACACATGTCGATTATTGAAAACCCCAAGGCAATCCCCCTAGCTAGAATTCTCCTTAGGGAAACAGTGAAAACATAATATGAAAAATAGTTGAGTTAGACGACATATAGTTGAATAATTATCATTGAAAATATTAGGTAGGTTTCCACAGTGAAAGAAAGAAAGAAAGAAAGCAAGAAAGAAACATGTAAAAGTCCAATAAAAAAATTATGGTGCAATCACATCTTTGCCAAGGCTACAAGAATCTGAGAAAGTTTAAAGTTTTCATTTAATCCTGGCATAAATTTTAATGATAATAATTAAATATTTATATTATTTTATTTAAATACTATGATAACTTTTTTTTAGATTATAAATATTATTTTTTAAATTTTTTTAGAGATAAATACATGTTTTTTTTTTTCTCTTATTTAATAATTATTTTATTTATATCAATTTCTTATTCAAAATGTTCAACAAAATCAAAATATCAAACCGTCCAAAATTCAGAATGATATAACTATTCTCAGAAAATTAGAAAATTGATATAACTGAAAAGACATAATCAAATCTCCAAATGCGATAGAATTCGGTTACTTAATCAAAACATTCAACAAAGTCAGAATATCAAAATGTCCAAAATTCAAAATCATTACTGGACAGTCCCTATTCTAAGACTTTAAATAATTTATGTAACTATCAGAAAACTATGATATTTTGATATAATTGAAAGACATAAAATAAAATCTTCAGAAAAAAATTCAAATACGATTGAATTCAATTACTTAATATAAAATTCAATAAAGCTAGAATGTCAAATTGTCTAGAATTCAAAATCTTCACTGGTTAGTCCATGTTCTAAGATTTTTAATAATTTATATAGTTATAAAATATCTACGAAATTTTGATAGAATTGAAAAGTCATAGAATAGAATCTCTAGAAAAATTTTCAAATATAATTGAATTAAATTTCTCAATCAAAAGGTTCAACAAAGTTGGATCATCAAATTGTCCAGAATTCAAACTATTTATTGGACAGTCCTGTTTCAACAACTTTTAATAATTCTTAAACTCATCAAAAAAATTACAAAATTTTTATAAGATTTAATAGACAAATTAATAAACCTCTTTAAAATTTTCGAATAGAAATTAATTCTATTTAAATTCCAAAATGCTTAACAAAGTCATAGTATCAAACTGGGAAGAATTCAAACTCTTTACAAGACAGTCTTTACTGTACAATTTTCGGTAATTTCTAAACTCATCAGAACATCATGAAACTTTTATATCATTCAATTTTAGTAGATAGAAAAGAAAACAAACCGTGATTCTATCGTACTTCTCTTTCTTATTGTAAACCGACAAAACATAAACCATCTGTAGAACACATAAAAGGATAATAACTTAGAAAAATTATAAACATACTTCGCCATCAAAACTATAGAAATGATGGTTACGGACAACTACCAATTTCCAAAATTCAATTTCATCAAGTTGTGTTATCCCAAAATGAAAAACTTTCCAACCTTTTGCAATAAGGTATGAAACACAACTACATAATTATGCATGATAATGCATAATTATGGTAAATCACATGATAATGCTATGATATATGACATTTATAGAGATGAACAATAGGTTGTTCCTTTGCCCATAAGGCCTAGAGATACCTTTGATTTAGGAGATGTTGTATCTGATGGGGGTAACATTGATGTGAATATCCCTGAAGAGGAGGGGAATATTCTCCATTTAGCAAATCAAATAGAGATAGAGAATGATGATTTTGAGTTGGTTAGAAGTGATATAAACGACATTTTCATTGATATGCTTACTGAGCAACAGTTATAGGATGATGATGACAATGTTGGTTAAGGTTAGCTCAAATGTTATCTTTGTTGTGTTATTGATTTCTTTATCTACATGAGGCAACCTTTTACATGCGTTTTTTTGTTTTTCTTAATTATTTACATATGAATTTATAAATAATGAGAATTTTTTTTTGCAGATTACAGCTAAAAAATGTCGAGGAAAAGAGATATATGAACAGTCCTCGAGGGGCAATCCTCATAAAGCATTGACCCATAAGGTCAACAACAAGACAGCACCCTAACCACAATTGGTAAAAGACAACATGCAATCAACAATTATGATATTTTGTTATCAAGCGCCATTGACTGATATGTTATTTTTCCTCATATGTGTTACAGGTCAAGACTCAGAAACAAGACGAAGGGGACCAACTTTGATGTCGGATCTTTGGAATATGCCTCCGGGTGAGAAGGTAATGGTGCAGTTTAACGATATGCACCAAGGAGTAGGACCCGAAGCTCGTACTTTGGCTAGTTTTCTAGGGACTTTAGCAAGGAATTGTCAATTGCTCCCGTTAAATATACAAGATTGGAGGTGAATTCTGACATCAGAGAAAGAAAGGATGTTTGGATTGGTTAAGGTAAGATTGCATTATTGTTTACACAGACTGTCGCATTATTTCTTACGGGCCTAATAACACAAATTAATACTGTATGCTTTTTTCCAGACAAGGTTTTCATACCCTCCAGAAGGAGACAAATGGGTGTTACAGTCTCTAGGTAAGAAATGGAAAAACTATAAGTATGACCTGAAAGCAGAGTACTATGAACGTTATCCCAATATTGATGACCTTGTCAACAATAAACCAGATAGAATTCCACGAGACCAGTGGATGGCTCTCGTAACACAGTGGCATTCTGAGCAGGGACGGGTAATATAATTTTTGCTCTTTCTTGTCTAGTTACGTAATGATGAATTGTATCTTTTTATTAAACATTTTCTTTGTTTCAGAGACGTAGCGGAACAAATAGAAGGACTCGTTCTGCTCAAACAATGCCACGTACTGAAGGAACAAAGAGTATAGTGCGATTAATGAATGAAATGGTTAGTTTTTTTGCCCTCATTGTTAACCATATGATTAGGTCTTGTTGCAATTGTATCTTTCTACTTTTGAGGAATAGAAATCAAGTGGTGAACAGCTGTCACGAGTCAAAGTGTTCATAGCCACCCATCGAACTTGTAAAGATGGGAGACCTATTGATCAGGACTCTGTACACGCAATCGTAAGTTTAGTTTCTGTCACTTTATTTGTGGTTGTGATAAATTTCGTGTAATAAGACATTGCTTTTTGTAATGGGTTTAAGAACTCCTCCAAGAGAAGATAAATGAGTTACAAAGTTCTATCCAAGAGTCAAATGCAAGTCTTCCAGAGATGGAAGATAATGCATTTGCTCAAGTGATGGGACCAGAAAGACATGGTCGAGTGCGTGGATTAGGATTAGGTCCAACGCCTAGCATGTACAGGGCATCGACATGGGCATTTACATCGACATCAGCATCTCACCACTCAGGCGGCCCTCCAAGTGTGAATAATGAGGCAGATGACAGAATAAGAGTCTTGGAAGAGCAAGTGAGAACACTGCAAAAAGCACTTGGTAATAGGATGATCACATTTGAATCTCAGTTGTCCATGATTTGTGCATCATTGGGCTTGCGACCAGAGCAAAATGACGAGCCATCTAGTGGAGAGGTAATGTTTACAGGATATATTCAAATAACACATTTTTTTAAATCAAGTAATTATATGAAAATTATTAACCATGGATTGTTCATTTATGTGTGGTAAGTACCTCATCCATCAAGTAACCAGCACTCTCCAGATGATGACCAGTAAGTTTTTATTTGTGATTTGGTAAATTGTTTTCTATGTTCGAGAAACGCGTATTGGTAAAATCCAACCGATTGGAGGGCTGGTTTGTATGTGGATATGAAGTGTTGAAATTATTTGATGTTTGTTTTATTTGTTGTTGGTTTTAATTGTTGTTTGAAATCCATGTGGTTTAATGAGATATAATTCTTTGAATTGGACAAAGAAGAGTTATCGGAGGAAAAGAAAAAAAAATTAGGAAAGATAATAAAAAATCATTGAAGAAGAGTTTATATGTTCGAATCTGAAAGAACTGTTAGAGAAAAAAAAAAAAGAAAAATCCTCAAAGAATAAAAATCATTGTTGGTGAGGCAAGCTTTGGTATGACGATGGCAACAAAGCAAAAAGGTTCAAACTGAACCAAACAAAATATATAAAAGAGAGGAAGATATCTAGACATTAATCAAGTGAAAACATTATGACTACAGTAGAAATTAGGAAGTGGATGTGATTATTTGAGAGTACTTTACTTTGAAGTAGGTGAAACTCTAAATCATTTGTCATCTTTTATGTTCTTTCATTAATTCAGTAACCATGAGAATAAAGATAAAAGACAGCTTCATGTCTAGAATAGGCAATTTGAATTAGTAAAATAAAGTTGTGTTATGATTTATCACCTACAATTTATTCAAACACAAGAATAAATCATGTAATTTGAATTTAGAGACTTCTTTCTTTATACATTTTAATAGGGTGGAGATGGAAGATGGAACTTCTCATTTATTATTACTGGATAGTGTAGACAAACTTTTCACTTATTATTATATAAGTTATGGTAGACTTTCACTTACAAAACATTTCTATAAATGCAACCACTCATGAAAACATTTCTAGAAATCCATGTGGTTTAATGTCTTCTCATTAACTCTAACTGAAGAAGTTTATTGACGCACTTTGTTAGAATTTCTAATTTGAATGCGTTTTATGTGTCACTGTCATTTTGCATCACTCATAATTATTTGTTACTGATTGTGCTTATTTATCAATAATTTATTCTTGTGTTTGCATTTGTGTGAAGCATAAAGCTAAATCTTATATCTTGTGGTTGGGACCATATGTAGGTACTATGTTGGATCTAGATAATGTATAAATAAGGATAAAATTTTTCATTCTGTTTTTGATATGAGAATATTTTGTACTTATAATTATATATTGTCGATACATCTATTTGCATGCAACAAAACTATTAACCGAATAATTCGTACAGTTTTGTGTTTTATTCTATGTTATGTGATCATTAATGGACATTGCCTGTTATTATTGTATTTCGTTCTTCTAAAATCTTTTAACTTTTTTCGCAGGGCATAATGTAAAGAGTCTTAGCTCCAACAAGCTTCATAACAATTTCCAAATTGTGTATCTAAACATTTTTGTATGTATTTTATAATTAACAATTGTATTCATGTACTTCATTAATTCTAATAATACTTTTTATTCAATATTTTATCAATGATGTTACTAGCATTTTTTGTATGTATTTTTAGACGGTATTGTTTTGCGTATATTATTATCAATTTATCTATAGTGTTTTGCATAATATTCATTATAAACAGAAAATTTAATCAATAAGCAGGGAAAAAAGCTTATGAAACAGGCAAAATTGTGCCAAAAAAGTGTATAAAAAACGGCACTAAAACTAAAAAACGCCACTATAACCTTACAAAAAAACGCCGCTATAAGAAAAAAACACCGCAAAAAAATTCCAAACCGCTGCAAAAAAATTCCGCAAAAAACCTAAAAATGCCACTAAAAGTATAAAAAACCGCCGCTATAAACATATCGAAAACGCCACTATAAGAAAAAAACGCCACAAAAAAAATACAAACCGCTGCAAAATATTCCGCAAAAAAATTTAAAAATGCCGCTAAAATGCAAAAAAACGCCGCTATAGGGTTGGTGTCCTGACAGAATATCGCACGCAAAAAAAACGCGGGAAATAAATTGGCGGGTGTGGAAGGTTTTACCGGCGTTTTATAAACACCGGTAAAACGCAGACTAAAACGCCGCTAAATGTCTTCCACTTGTAGCGGCGTTTTTATTAAGGTTTTACCGACGTTTTTATAAAACGCCGGTAAAACCTTTACCGACGTTTTTATAAAACGCCGGTAAAACCTTTACCGACGGGACCTATACTGACGTTTGTACAAACGCCGGTAAGATTATTATCGGCTTTTATAAACGCCACTAAAAGTCCAGAAAAACGCCGGTAAAAGCCGGACCTGCTGTAGTGTATGATGACTGTTTTTAACTGCTTCTCAATTATTGTTTTAATTTAAATTCATGGTTATACATTTGGTTCAAATTCAATATTAAAAAGTTCTGTTCAACAAAACCAAGTTCAATATCTTTACTTTTCGGAATAAAACATTAGTAAATTAATACATAATCAACATTTGAGAACTCTTATTGTGGCTCGTGCCCCTTATCCCTTGGCTAGTGGCATTCCAAGTAACCATGGCTTACCTATTATCTACAGCCAATTAAAAAAGACGCAGTGAATGCTAATCACTCAGTACATAGTAACTCCTTTTTAACCTCGCATCGCTTCCAATTTAGAAGCTTATTGCACAACTTGCCTCATCTTACTCACATTGCATCTAATGCTTAATCTCATATAGGCAACAATTAAACTACAATGCAATGCATGTGTGAGAAAACATTTATGCAACACGTAAGAAAACATGTTATTTTTATTTAAGAAATTTTCTCAAATCGTTTTCCATTTGATGATCTAACTAATTGAGGTATGCGACCTAGGTGCTCAACTTTAATAAAACTATACTCTTTCTCCCTGCACATAATATTTGGACTGAGAGGGCATTGTTCTCCTTTACAGAAGGTGTGCACAGAGTATACTCAATGGTGATCCCAAACAACATCCATTCTTTTTATTTAACCAGTCATTTATCTCTTAAAGCATGTTTTTGTAAGCATTTTCAAAACTTTATTAACATCCAGGAACAAATCCCTTTCAACATATGAAAACTCTCAGCATATATTTGGAAAACCTGCACTTTAACTTTCATGAATGCTCATGTTTTAGTGTATGGTCAACGAAGCAATCATGTTGTCAGTTTAATGGTATTTAATATTGTAATGATATTTAATATAAGAAAAAGTTTTTTTCTTCACATTTGTACATTGTTTCAATTTTTATTTGTTGATGTATTTTTTATTTATTAAAAAAAATTGAATGTATATGAAATGTTTGAATGATACAGATCTTTAAAAAATAAAATCATCAAAGTGTCCTCTATATACATGTTGTCAGTTGGGCAAAGATATCACATAGTCGGCATATTGAATATCTCTATTAAATATCATGAGATGGTGTTAATGCATTTAATATAAAAGTCATATCATAGGGCATTAATATAGTTAACAGTTAGAGAACTATTTTTTGGGTGTGACCAATTATGATGAATCACTTGGATAGTTAAAAGATGACAAATGATTTGTCGTAGAATCATACTAGTGTACCAGTCATTTTTATATCTGAAGTATCATGGATGGATCTAGTACAACTATGTATTTCTCATATGGTGTATATGTATAGAACTACTCATGTCACATGCAATAACTCAGTTTAGTCATACGTTATTTGTATGTGGAAATGATGATAGTCAAGATGAGATCCATTGACTCAAATTTGTCTAGATTTTAGGTCTTAGATAAATGTCAATAAATATGAGAAACCAAAATCTTTGGCTAGAGTGTAAGAAAGTCACGCAAACATTGTTCATGATGATCTGTCCAAGATACATTGATTGATGATTCGATGTATGATTAAGGTTTGGCTTTTGACGTGCTATAAACATGTCCTTGATTAAGATTTGACAATAGAGAGATTTTACTATATAGTATGTATGATCAAAAATAGGTTTAATAAAGTATGGTTTCTTTGTGGTTTAGGGGCTATAAACTATTGCTAAATGACTAACATGGTTGATGAGTCTCTGAAACTATTTTTCGGTTCATTTGAAATTGGCTTTCTGCTATGCCACAATGAACCTAGAAGGTCATACCTATAAGCTCGAGAAGTTTGAGAGACATGAGAGAGAGAAATAATTATCCAAGTATGGCTAGTACCTTTTGATGGGTAATAAAGTAAAATAATGTAAAGCATTACATGGATGTATTTATGACATTTTAAAAAAGTTAGGTGTTATGTGATATTATATGTAACACCTAAAGGTATGTTTAAGTTTTTTTTTTTTTTTTTGGTCATTTCTTAGCCTTAAGATCGTTTTTAGGGCTTAAAATTGGCTTAGGAACGCTAAAATAGTAATTTAAAGGTTTTAATATGACTGTACATGTGGGTAGCTAAGATTGGGCCATGTGCAAAGGCCAAAAAGTGAGAAAATTAGTTGTCAAGATGGGCACACACATGCTTGTGCGTGTTAAGTGGCACAAGGTTCATATAAAGAATAATGTTTTTAGGATTTTTCATAAAAATGCCTTCACTTAGAATCTTCTCTAAGACTTAGAAAGAGTTAAGAAAGTTGAGAGAGAGTTTTTTTATCATTGGTCGAGATTTGATCATCGGAATTCCAAGGAGAGAAAGAGAGAAATTGTATTAATAAGCAAGACGTAAGTAGAATACTATTCTTTTTTAAGGTTTTCTAGAATGGTAATGATTTATGTTCAAATTTTCTAGAATGGTAATGATTTTATATTCTTTGATGATTCTTTCATGATTAATTGGTGTTATTTCATGAATTAAAACATGCTTGATGGTTTAAGTTGGATTTATAATTCAATTAAGTGCTTTTGATTAAGCTGATGAACAAAACTAGATTAGATCAAAGTTTGGTTGTGATTTTGACAAGCTTGATAAGAAATATCACAGGAATGTTGAGGTATGATGTATTAAGCATTGTAAAAGGCAAGATTATGCAAATGAGCACACACAATCATATGTTGTCCATTTCTAGAAACACAACTGTGCATTGGAGAAAGGACACAACCATAAAAGTTAAGTATTTGAGCAAGAAAGTTTATGAGATGCACTACTGTGTACGAGTGACAAACATTAAGTATTGTGAAAGTATAGATTGAGGAGTATGCTCGTGTGTATAAGTGGTACCTGCCCATGCCTTAGATTGTTTTAAGGAAAGATAAAGATTTTAAGTAATTTTTGATTCCTGATAGTTAGAAGGGTATTTTAGTCACTGTCTAATAAGTTTTACAATATAATTGCATGCAAAAGATTTACATGAACACATATCAAGTATGATTTTTATGATGTTTTACATAGATAAGTTTTTAAACATGTTTTATAGATTTACTGATCTAAAGAGTTATGTAACAAGTTTTTGGCACATCATACCAGGTAGGACTTACCATACATATTTAGTTTAGAGAGTTAAGTATGATAGCAAGAAGTGTAACACCCCGCCTGCTATATATTACTGTAGACAATTTTTTTTTTTTTACATATATATATATTTCTAATATATAGCAGTGGGTATTACTCTTACTGTTAACAGAAAATAATACGGAAGTTGGTTTATAAATCTGTGATGGGACACTAAAACCCACTGTACAGTATCTTGAATAAAAACTCATGTTTATATAAATTAATAATAATATCTGAAAAACATAAAGATACTGTATAATCTGAATGATGAGCAATCTAAAGCATGCGAGCCACAAACATGCTATCTGCTGAAAACTGAACATATACATACATATATTTGAAACCTTGGGTGAAAACCCGCTCAAGCCATATCCCACACACCAGCTATCTCGTGCTCCAAGCTCAGCTCCCCGAAACACCAACCTGTAAAACAGGAAACCACGGGGAATGAGTGACAAGTCACTCAGTAAGCATCTCTGACCTCTACCCTCGGGTAGGCTCTAGACTATGCTGCTGCTGACTGCTATCTAGGCGAACTTAACTAAGCTCCTGATAGCCTAATAGCTTCATCTAATCCTCCTGATTTTCTTATTAATTTTGTATTCTGATAGGATTAGCTGAATTCTTTTATTTCTTATTTCTGACGTACAACGTGCAGCTTTATCTTTCTTTTATTTTTTATCTTACATGATTCTGATCTTACTGTTTGTATGCTCTGCTATGTCATGTACTATGTACTATAGTATGCTGAAATCATGCTCTTTGCCCTTGGGCATGTTTACTGAAAACATGTTTCTAAAACTGTTTCTGAAATCTTTGTATCCGAAGATACCTGCTATGCTGATCAGACTGATGAAAACAGAGATTCGACATCCTGGCCAAATGGGCTAAACCATACCAGCGAAGTGCCAGTAAGCTGAAATGTCCTACCATACCAGTCCTCGGACCAGTAAGCTAAAATCTAATCAATCTGACCGAAGTCAGAAAGCTGAAATCCCACAGATGCCTCCTCGAATTCACCCTGAATAATTGACTCGGATATCGAGCCCTGAATGCTGAAAACTGATACAAATGAATCACTTGATCCCTTTTTCTAAAAATACTGTTTAACATGCTATACTGAATGATGCTATTTATGCATGTTATCTTTTCAATTCTCTTTTCTTTCTGTTTCTATTTCTGTTTCTGTTTTCTGTTTCTGTTTCTGTGCTGTTTCTGTTTTCTGTTTCTGATTCTGTTTTTTAATGTAACCTATCACTAGATTACGCTAGTTAAGTCTGGTGATGAGTTTCTTGTTCTTTTTCTCTTTTCTTTCTTTTCTTATTATTGAAATTCTGCCATTTCTTTTCTTTTTCTTATTTCTTATTTCTTTTTCTTATTTCTTATTTCTTTTTCTCATTTTCTTATTTTACTAAGGCGCACGGGCGTGCATGCAGATGCACGGGCCGTGTGCCGGGGGTGCAGCCCAACCGTGCAAGCTTTTGGAAATTCTAGCTAAAAACTCACTCTTGGCTAACGCACGGCCGTGATCCTCAGGCGCACGGGCGTGACCCCTCTCTAAAGCTGGTCGTGCATGCTTTGCATACACGGCCGTGACCTTGCTCAAAACCAAAATGGACGGGCATGCACCCAACACCATTTCGACACCCACGGTCGAAATCTGCAAGATCACACCAAAAACTCAACTCAAACTCATCACATTTCTAATTAAACATACTAGCATGCAACATACACTGCTAATAAACTAAAAACATGCATCAATCACTGAAAACATCCAACCAAGGAAACACAAATCTAAGGAAAATGGGAAAAGGTAAGGGAATACTTACCTGGAGCTGCTAAGATCTTCTATCTCTCTATCCTTGGCTCAAACTTAGCTGGAATGGCTGCTAAAGCTGGCTAATCTCTCCCTCAAAAAGCTAGGGTTTCCTGGAGAGAAAAGAAAAGGGAAAAGCTGACTGAAACGGGCGGAGGAAAATATTGGTTTATATACTAGCAGGCATGCACGGGCATACACACAAAATGCATGGGCGTGCATGGCAAGAAAAGGACGCACGGGCGTGTACACGAAGACGCACGGTCGTGCCCCTTCTACAAGCTGCATATAAAGCCAATCAAAAGACTATTCTACCTTCCAATCTCACTGGAACCGATTTCTATCTAAGAAATCTCTTTTCTAACCCTGACTCAAGGCCTAAAAAGCCCATTCTAACCCCGGGCTGTTACAATCTCCCCCTCTAATAAAAATTCTGACCTCAAAATTCCTCTTATAAACTGTTCTAAGGGGAAACTCTCTCTCTAGCTCAACTCCACACAAGGCAAACTTGGGCTAGGCTACTCTTAACTCTTTTTACTCTTTAGAAGCAAGCTGACATCCTTGGACATCTCTAGAACTGAACTTCTTCCTTTGCTTCTGTTGCGCACTCTGATCCATTTACTTTGGACCCTATCCTGATCCTCGGACTAAGCTGAACTGATACTTAGCTGAAATGGAGCATCTGAAAAGAAGTACTGACCCAAATCACTGAGCTGGGTGATTTCTGCCTCTCTCTACTACCTCTGCACCACCTCTGACTAAGTCTGCTCTGCCTCTCCTGAGTCTGAATCTATCTCTAGTTGGACCTGCCTCTCCTCTAGCTAGGCACTCTGAACTCATATGTCCTGGCTGATGACATCTGAAACATACACCGCGACCAACTAAACACTCACCCAGATGTCTTCTCCTACACCTGGTACACTCTGGCAGATGGAACTGAAGCTGATCTATTTGTCTTTTCTCTTCTCTGGCTATCTGCTTCTTCTTCTTGTCTCTTATTTCCTAAGCTGGCTCTTTTCCTCGGTCTTCAACCCTATCTTTCTCACATCTTTCCATCCTCTGGAGGTACAACTCTGACCTCAAAACTCTGCCCAAAGCATCATTGAACTTCTGGGGAGGAGTAAATCCTGTCATCACATCTTTTGCTATGGCAGGGTACAGACGTTGAACAAATTTCTACACTCTGCCCTACTCTGATCCTACGAAACTGGGAACAAATCTGGCCAAAGCATTAAACCGGATTGTATACTCCTTTACTGTACTTGACCCCTGAGTCAACTCAATGAATTCCTGAGCTTTGGCATGCACCATGTCTGCGCTTCTAAACTCCTCATCAAACATCTGTCTGAACTCTGCCCAAGTCAAACCGCCCTCATTGACTGCTGTCTTCACGAGATTCCACCAAATTTGTGCTTTTCCTCTGAGCATAAACACTGCATATGTGACTTTATCTCTGTCTGACATGTTGAACAAACCCATAATACTCTCAATAGCTTCTATCCAATCCTCTACGGCGGTTGAATCTCTAGAACCACTGAACTTAGGAGGCTGATGAGCTCCTGGCAAACTGAAAATGTGATGCAATCTTTTTAAATTTGAAATTATTTTATTTAGTAACCACTTCTAGTTAGTTGAAATTACTTTGTCACTAATCGCTTATCTCTAGTTGGTATCAGGTATTTATACTTTAAACTAAAATATTAATTGTTGTATTAAAATATTAATCGTTGTTTGTTGTGTTTAAAGAACTCACCTCGAACTTACTTTTTTGACCTTATAAAATAAAGTTCCTAGCATTATAATACTACTACTTCTCTACTTGCTCAATTAATAAGATTTCTCATTGCTCAACAACGAAGACCGAATATGCTTTAGCAATTCATGTTTCCAAACTTGCTTAACAAAGCCAATACCATCAAAACTAATTTACATAACTTTTCCTAATACATTTGGATTATGTTTAAGTCTTGCAACCATGAAAATGGAAGCCCAAGTAGTCTAAATTCATCTTGTGGTGGATATGAAGTTTTGAGAGAAAAGTGAAGTTGTTTCATGCAAAGAGAAGCTGGGAAGAAACAAGGTAAGATATTACCTTGCTTGGTATCATAACATTGCTTCTACCCTACTTAGCACCATGGTACAACGTTGTAGCATTTCTTTGCCTTGCTTAGTGCCATGGCGTTACTTCACAGTACCTACATTTACTTAAAATTATGCTTCTCGATGCTATGACACCTAGGCTCTACCCCAGTCACAGTTTTCCCCACTTTTCCTTGCTTCTTGCTTGCAATTCAACCCCAAAGCTTCCCTAATTGAAATGCAATGAATCCTTTGAAATTTCCACACTCTTTAGCATGATTAAGGTGCAATTATCTTCAATCCAAGGACACATTAGCAAGATGTAAGATTAAGATTCAAGTTATCCAAGATCATGGAAAGCTTAGGTGAAAACCAAGGAACAAGTATGCTAGCAAATTCATTTTTGTATTTTTTTAAATTTTAATATAATGTTGTAACTAGTTATTAGGTAAATTACTTATTTTGTCTTTTAGCCTTTTCTTTTATTTATTACATATAATTTGTAACATAATTTAAGTTGGCTAGGGTTAGCTTAATTTTAACTATGATTTATATCTTGCCTATAAAAAGACAACTTGAACTCACTATAAGAATCTTTTGTTGAATATGAAAATTTGAAAAACTTTATGCTTGGTAGCTTTCCATGATGCTTTGGTGGCTTATGTGAAATCTATCCCTTTCCTTTATCCAAGCTCTTGCAAGATAAGCTTAGTGGTAAAATTCATCCTTCATCATTGGTTCACCCTCAATTTGGTGGAGCAATCTTTTAGTTTGAGGTTTTCCATCGTGCACCCTTATCAGGTAAGTAGATTGATTTAAATTAATGGATAGTCCTTTAGGTTTGAATCAATTTTCTTACAAATTATTTCAAGTGTGTTGAGCTTCATATTTCGGCATTTCTTTGATGATCGTGTGTGGATTTTTGTGAAAATATTTGGAGTATATATGGTAGATTTGAACTCATGATGGAGTTGGTTGATATTAAAACATGAACTAGTAGAATTTAAGGTGAATATTATACAAAAATGTATGGTGAATAAGCTTAGTTTATGGCTAAAGTTTTAAGGGGTGAAAGTGTGAGTGATTGAACATCAAATTTGGAAGCTTTATAGGCAACTAGACATAAAAATACATGCCTATAAAATTGGATTAGTTGGTGAATATTTATGTATATGAAGGTTCTTCCAATAAAAATGTAAAGTGTGGTTGATATTTATGTATATACCATAAACTATATCTTGCCTATAAAAAGAGCATAACTATGGTTCATTTTTTTATCAAAAACTAGATTACTTGGTTTCGTATCCAATTTTCAGTTTTAATATTTATGTATATGAAGGTTCTTCCAATAAACATGTGTCTATATCTAGTCTCATGAGACATGGTGATGAAGAGATTGTATTATGCTCTAACTATTGAGTTGATCAAGTTGAGAGGTGTTTGATAATACTTTACTAATTAGATGATCGTAATGCTTTGCTAGAGGCCACCCAAGATCTATACTCAAATTCAGATACTATTAAGTTAGTAAATGGCTTGTAAGTCACATATTAAAGGAGTTGATATTGATTAAAGGCAAAGGATTGTAGTTTTAGTACTTGTGTAAACGAGCATTATCACATATGATTGGTTAGATATATTTAGATTGAATTAAAAGTTGAAGTTAAGATTTACCTTGATGCATGACCATGCATTCTACTAGTACATAACGGCGTGTCTTGAGGATTGGAATAATTTAGAGTTTACCATATGCACGATTGTATATATGTGGTTTAAAGAATCATGCACAATAGAAACATTGTATGGACATGGCTCAAAGTTAAGTTTCACATTTATCCAAACATTGATGCATGGTCATGTTCCATTAGCACACAAATATACTTGAAGGTTGCACAGTCATGTACATACTCAAACATATCAAAGCTTTTTAAGTAAAATTACAGACACATTTGTTTTCTATTTAGCATTAGCATCCTAAATGAACATCGAGCCTCTTGCTGCTTCTATGGAGTTTCAAGTGTCGTCATTCTTTTGATAAAGAAAATCCTTTTGTCTTGAGAGAATTACAAAGAAACCCACATTTAAAAGTATATCATTAAACGCCCTATGTTTTAGTCTGTGATTATTTTATATGAAATTGAAAGAAATTGAATTTATCAGAATGTCAAACTTTGTTTGAAATTTTAAATTCTGCTGCTTTTGATCAAACATTCCCTTATATCTCAAGATTATCCTCGTTACCTTATAAGGGGCTAAGGTCTAGCCCTCAAGTAACCACTTTCACTCTTAACAAGAGTATTTCAACTTTGCTTTTTTCCACCTTAACCACAAATATGTAACCCTAAGCTTCTACAAGCTAATTGCAATAACCATTATTCGCAAAAACTAGATAAGTGATAATGCAATACAATCAATCATATTCAATAATGGTAAGGTTAAGGAAGGTTAGTATCCCCTAGAAAAAGGGAAATCGTTCTCCATGAAGACATTAAATAAGGGAAAATTTGATAAGGTTGAGATAGATTAAGCCTACAAGGAAGTGGATGAATATTAGAATGGAAATTGTTGGGAAAGTTGTTGGAATGTAGGCTTACAAGGCATGTATGCATGATTTCTTCCCTAGTTTTAGGAGTAAATATTATGAGCACAAAAGGCATTGTTGTAAAAGCATGCCTTAAATAGTTGTAAATTTTATATAAGTCATTAATGGTACATCTATTTTGTAAATTGCATAAAAAACTTATGCTACTACTAATAAGGAATTATATTATATGACACAATTTAAGTCTTGAATAGAGTAGTGATACTTTTTAACTTTTCACTTGAGAATTGAAATTTTTAAATGTCAGTTTTTTAAACCTAAATACCATAGTTTAAATAATCCCTTTATAATTCATTTTCACTAATTCTTTACATCTTCACTTATTCTCTCCATCTTTAAACATTCACTCCATGTTCATTCAATCTCTGTATTGTTTGCAACCTAATCTATAATGTGTAACATTTCTCAACTCCTAATTTTTTTTGTTGTGTGAAAATGTAGTTTCATTTAATTATTGATTTTACATGATTTTTAAGGTTAATTTGGATTCGTTCCTTGACTTCAAATTAGACTCAAATTTACAGCTCACCTTTCTTTATATGAGATTTAATCAATACCCGTTACAAACATAATCAAGTGTTAATTAAAAGTTTTGACAAAAAGTTTTGGCAAAATCAAATGCATCACAATTTTGATATAATAGAGTCAAGTACCTAGGTGGTGGATGCAAGATGAAGGGAAAAAAAAAGCTAGAGATACATCATAAGTGTTTTATGGTAACAAATACATGGGTGGTAGACACAATGTCTGAGGCATTATACATATTTGTAACTCATATGTCGTGAGAATTCAACTTTTCATCTCACTGTATGATTATACCATCATTCTTTCCATCAAAGATTGGTTATTAAGTCAGTGAGTGGACTTTTGCACTTTTCTCTCTTAGTGTAAAGTTAAAGATAGAAGAGGCAAACAAGTTAAGCCAAAGTGATTATCTATTATCAACAGTAGGGGCCAGGATATTATATTAGGAGTCAAATGGTACATGGTTATGTCTATCCTTTATTTATGTTCGTGTAATTATTTATTTTTTAATGTGTATTATGGCGCCAAGTTATTATACTAGGACAAAGATGGAACGTGGTTAACTATATTCTCCAGTTACGTTAATGCACTTTTTTAAATATGTCTTATAATGCAAATTATTGTACCAAGAGTTGAGTGGAACATGGTTATATAGATCAAACTTTTAATATAGTTGAATGACTATCTATATTTCAATATATTGAATGGAGAATATTGTTATATGAAACACACTTTAATAATTGAGTAATTCAAATATTTAAATGAGTAAATAAACTAGTTAACTAAATAATAATAAGACGTTGAACTATTACTTTTGAATGACTAAATAATGGAAAATATGCTTATATGTCTACCAATCATATACCTATATGTTGCATCAAACTATAAGTAACAAATTCAATATGTGCAAACTATTGTCACAAATCGATAGCGTCATGCAACACTTTGATAATCTCTCGTCATTACTTATGCCCTAAGTTACAATAATATCATGACCATAAGTGTTTTTAAAATGACCACCAATGAATATGAAAAGAAAACATGATCAATCATCTGATTCTCTTATTTCAGTTCCACAATTATAAGAGCATATTTATTCTTTCTAACATATTAAATAATTACATAATGAATATGAATAATCAATAGAATGTCTTTTTTACTAGTAATAAATATAAAATAATTATAAATAGTATGACAACTCGAATAGCTATAGGGCACCTAGCTTAACAATTTGGTGATCTCAAATGCTATTCATTGATGCCTAGCTAGAGAAGGGGGATGAGGGTTTCAACTAATATCCAACAAGGCCCATGTATGGACCTTTAACTTGTTGCTTTTGTTGGGACTAAATGCAAAAGTAAGGCCCTAAGGGTTGGCTTAAGTGGTGAAGGGTCAATGGGTCATATTGAGAAAGATAGGATTCGAATAATAAGAAACGTTGTTTGGTGACAAGGCACTAGGTAATTCAATTAGCATTTGGACTCTAGATTAGAGAATGTTATCAATAACAAGGCATTTGACAGCTTTATTAGCGGGCAGAATTTGAATTGGACTTGTTATCAATAACAAGACACTAGAAGGCTTGATTAGTGGGTGATCTATGCAGCGAAAGGACATTGACCCAATCAATGGGAACTCTAAGGCCTTATATATAGATGATAAAACTATTTTTGATTTATCTAGTTCGTGGTTATGGGTTTTAATGGTTATAACTCTCCAAGTTTACCCTATCTCACTAACTTAGGTTGATCAATTGGTATAGGCCCCTAGGTTAAAAAAAATGCAAAAAGTACTATACGATTTTGATGTCCTTGAATTTGGCTCTCTTGTTGTTCTATATAGCATATTGGTAGTATCATTTGTTAGCTGGGCAATAACAAGGAGATTAGTTTGAAGCCTTAAACTAGTACCTCATTTGGATTATTGTATGTCAATCATAAAGGTGAATTAGTCTTGAAAGAGAGGTTTAGATCTAATCTCTGAACTGCTTGATTATAAGTTGTCCATTGCTTTCTAATGACACTTTCTATAGGCTATTGTTGGAATTATGAAAGTGTGAGATTTGTTTGTTTCCTCTTTCTAGTGTCAAACTATTGATATGATTTCTCATCATCAACTGATGCATATAATTTAGAGTTTTACTTAAAATAAACTATAATAGCAACAATTAAAGTCTAGGATTCAAATAAGTTTGAAGATTAATATAAAGATGAGTGAATGAGGGTATAGTAAAGAAAATGTTTTGTGGTTTAATCTGATGATTAGAATGTCTACCCCTATTGTATGATCTTGAACCTATAATGTAGTACAAGTATACTATAATGATATTGAGTGTTTTTCTCTATCCTTTTTCGCTTCCCCCACTTTTTTCTCTTCTTCCTTCTTATATAAAAATTTAAGGAAAAATCCTTCATTGAATTCTGTCTTTTTTCTAGAATTTAACATATGACTCTAAATTTACATGCATTAATTTATCTCTACATTGTTAATATTATATTTATGCATAAATTAATATTTTTATTATATAATCGTTACAAATATTTTGTAATACTAGATACACCTAGGATTTTTCTTTAATTATCACAAAAAGATCTTTTTTAAATTTAAAATTTTTTGGCTACTAATCGCTCCCCGTTAGTTGACATTACTTTAGTCATAAATCTCCCGTTAGTTGACATTACTTTAGTCATAAATCTCTCATCACCGGTTGGTATCCAGGTATTTCCAGGTATTTATGCTTTAAACTAAAATATTAACTGTTGTCTACTGTGTTTAAACGACTGACCTCGGACCTTGCTTTATTAAAGTTCCTAGCATTATATTACTATTACTTCTCTGGTCGCTCGAGTATTCCTGGTTTTATGAATAAACCAGGAACTGAAAACCGCGTCAGATTGTAAATTCTTAGAAAAAAAATCCAATGGACTTTATTTTACAAAAATCTGTACCATATCATACCAGATGCATCTGTTTTACTATTCGATATGATTTCACGGTTTTTCTTTTTTCTTTATATTTTTTCTCTCTCTACCTCTACATTTAGTCACTTCTCTGATTTCCAGTTCCGACCCAAAGGCTTCTCCCTTGTTATTAGCACCACAATTTATAGATTTTTCTTATCCTCTCTCTGCCTCCCGCGCTCCCGGTCACTCCATTCTAAATTGCTAGTTATGGAGTCTCTTTCTATGCTCCTCTCATCCTCCCCAGCTCTTCAAAACCACCCTAAAACCCTCAAATCAACCTCCTTAAAACCCACGTTTATTCTCCCCACTTCTCTTTGTCTTTCTTCTTCTTCAACTGCCCAAATTAACCATCTTTCTCTCGTCAAAAATTTAACCAAAACCCATCTCTCTTTCACCATTTTTGACCTCTTTACTTCTCTCCCTTCCCTTGCAGCTGAAACGGTTGTCTCTTCAACTGAGCCGGTGTCAGGCAAAATAAACTTGGAGTCAATCTTAGTCTCTATTGATGACTTCTTCAACAGATACCCTTTTTTTGTTGCTACTTGTACATTTATTTGGCTTATTGTTATACCCGTAACCGAACACTACTTGAGCAAATATAAGTTTGTCTCTGCCATTGATGCTTTTAAGAAGCTCCGTGATGACCCTAATGCGCAGCTTTTGGATATCAGGAACACCAAGACTTTGGTGCCTCTGGGTTCACCCAATTTGAAGTCTTTAGGCAAGAGTGTGGTTCAGGTTCAATTCACTGAAGGAGATGAAGATGGGTTTATTAAGAATGTGTTGGATAATTTTGCTGACCCTGCAAATACTGTTCTCTGTATTTTGGACAAGTAAGTTTTTTAGTAGCTGAAACTTACGTTTGTTGTATGGCTATAAGATGAAACATGCAAATTGGAGATTGAATTGACAGTTGATGTTTGGAATTTGTTTCATTAGTAGTAATGTTTTTTGTGCAAGGTAGTTTTGAAGGTAATTCCTTAACTGCGGCGGAGTTATTGTTCAAGAATGGATTCAAAGAGGCATATGCTATCAGGGGCGGGGTTAGAGGCAAAAAGGGGTGGTTGGTATGCTACTGCTTTCACTAGTACTTAAATCTTCCGTTTCTTTATTGTTAGATGCTTTGGTCTTCTATTTTGTGCACTGAGATGCTTTGTGATATGCATTTGATAAAAATTTGTTGATGTTCACTTATATGATATTCTTGATCCGTTATTTGTTAGGCCTCCTGAAAGGCCAGTTGGTTGTTCAATTCGTTGGCGTTTACTGGTTGCTTGGCATAATTAACTTTTGCACTTGGTGTACGTTTGTGATTTGTATCCTTTTGTTGTTCATAATTCACAGGAAGACTTAGACAATCATTCGCCCTAGAGTCAAAGACACTGGTAAAATAAATATAAGCATGATGCTGGATATCAATTTGACTGAAGAAAGCATTATATTCAAACTCTGTTGGCTCATATTCTGGAGAAGTAATTATTAAATATTAGTAGGCAAAGTATGTAACTTAGATTGACGTATTAATACTTATGGCCAACTGAGAGTTTATCGTGGATAGATTTTCAGCTGATTACATACCATATAAAATAGGCTTTGCTTTGTTGATGGAGGTAAATGAGTCAGCCCTCCTTTCCCACTTCCCACTTCCCAAATTATCTATATTCATCTTTTATATGCTTCTTTATGTACAACAACTTTAATTAATTATTAAGCTCAGTGTATTATATGTTCATTCAGAGCCTTTATTTGTTAATAATTAATTGTAGAGGCTTTATTCAGTAGGACATCTTACAGCCATGCTATGACTCCATTTTCATTGTAGCTAAAGAAAAATGGTTTTAGGACCAAGTACTCATACCTTTTAATTAAATCTTTCCTTTGTTCTCTCCGTGATTCACTCTGGTAGTTGGCCTGCACTGATTATGTTTTATGCCTTTTTTTGTTTTCCCAAGGAAATACAGGATGCTCTATTGCCACCTTCTGTGCACATCATTCCCAAGAAGAAAAAGAAGGCTAAAGTTTCAAAACAACTTGGGATAAATGGAATTAACCAACAAACTGGAGACGAAGAGGACTTCTCATCTGTAAGTGTCCCTATTTTAGAAATCCAAATGGAGAACCATGCACAATTAAACATCTCTAAAAACGTAAAAATTAGCTCAAGATCATTGTCGCTCTGCCTGAATGTATGATCATTCTTTCTCGCCCTCTAATGTGCATTAGCAAATGTGAGATGTGGTAATATTCTAAATTTCATGTTTACTGGGGCATATGGATTTTATATATAGCCTAGATTCCTGTTCTGGCTCTTATTTTTGCTCTCAAACAAATATTGAAGGATGTTTGTACATTATTCAAATTGGGCGGTAAATATGAATTGCTTTATGAGTGTCATACAATTGAGAACTTCTTCCATACAATTGATGTTGAACCGCGGGAATTACTATTATGAAACATGCATAGCAGAAAAGCTGTACCAACTGACTAACTTCATTTCTGTGCTTTTGTAAAGTACCCAGATCTGCAACCACCATCTTCTCCAACTCAATCAAAGCCATGAAACTGATGTTTTAGGATCTTGCTGAAACTCAGTCATCTTTTGAGAGGCATCTTCAGTTAATCATAGGAGCTGGTAAGTCATGAAACTCGAGGATCAAAGCCATGAAACTGATGATACAAGGATCTTGGCAACACTCAATCATCTTTGAGATGCATCTTCAGTTAATTATACAAGCTGGTTTCCAATTTTGTGGAAGCACTAGTGTTGTATTATGGTGAGAATATTCATAGTTATAATTATCAACTTTGTAAAAGATGTGAAGGTTCATCCATGCATTTGTATTTTCATTTCTTTTTTAGTTGTTATTTAATGAAAGATTTTTATACAACCAATGTCCAAGTTGATTATATATGTATATACATATATTTGGACGGCCATAAAACTAATTCATAAATTATAATGTAGATAGTAATTACGTATAACATTTTGGTATATTAATTCATCCACAATTTTTCTTCTTGATCCTAACTTAATTAAGATAGTCGTAGCAATATTGAGTTTGATAACCAATCTATTTAACTTAATTTAATTAAGTTTTTATGTAAATAATAATATTACATGGATTATATGAATATGATGTATAAATACATCACCCATCGATTGAAGGGTTAATTTCAAGTATCAATGAAATTGACTAATATGATAAGTTTTTACAGACCCAGAAAAAATACATTATAGTAGGAAAATTTTATAATAATTATTTTTATTTTTACTCTTTTTAAATATATATATATAAAGTCAGCTATTTTTATTCTTCTTTAAGTAATTTTTACGTTGCTTCTCCCATTTTCATTCAGCCGTGGAAAATTTTCACTTGAAAAAAAAAACCTTGGAGTTGCATTTCACGAGGTTCAATTTAATTGATTGTTTTGTCACGCCTTTTACATTAGTTTTTATTCTTTTTCCGCTTGAGAAATATGTGTCACCCTTCTCAGTTTAAGTGAGCTTTGGCTTTTTTGTTTGTTTTTGATACTATATCGAAGCATTGGCTCTTTAATGGCAGCAATGATGTTACGAGGATCATTATAGTTTGAATAGGAAGAGCATGGTGACGAGTGTCGAGTAGGGGAAGAGGAAACCAGTTGTTCTAAGAAGAGAAGCCTGTTGATTCTGCTACTTCAGTATGTATATGTGAAGTAATTTAATTGCTCTACGCGGTAGGATTTTCTCTCTATGTTACAGCACTTTTGGATTCTTGTTTCCTTCTGGTATGTTGGTTATCTTATTTTTCCAATTTGAAAGTCAAGAGTTGCGATGGTTAAGTACATTGTCATATATTTTACGGTAAATAGGTGTGAAAATTTATATAGTATTGATATGATGGCTTTAGACATAAAAGCAAGAACATATCTCATACAGATACCAAATTGTGTGACAGAAACTAAAATAATAATCTGCGGAATATTAAAATCACTAAGCTCCGGTCATGCTGTTATATATGCTGCAGAAATAATGTTTTAGTTCGTTCTTGAATGATTATTTTTCCAGGTGACACGAATTTGCGGTAAATGGTGTATGGATGAACTGAGTATTCTTTTTTAGATTTGATGTTCATTACTTTGTTTAGATTTTTGGAAGGCCTCCTAAATTGATCCAGACATCTGCTGATTGCTACAACTAGAAAAAGTAATAAGTGATTGTTCTCTTCCTAATTTATGAGTAGTTTATTAGAGTTAATAATTACAATCAAGTTTTTAGTAATTCTAATGAAAAGAATAACCGAAGTTAAACAAACAGAACTTGTGTGTTGTTACTTAGGCTGAGTATATTCTTTGATCTTAATGCTACCATTGATTAAATTTAAAAAGTCTATTCCAAATTGTCTTCTGATTAGAATCTGATGAAAAACTTATTTCATCAGTGATGAATTAAGGGAATAATTGGGTAACTAAGCTTGTTCTTATTTCAAGGTCAGTAGTTTAATAAAAACATAGGGAGCAATGTTACGTTGACTACACCATTGAAGGGTGAAGGGAGAGAGTGAACCTGAGACTGAATTTATCACCATATTATTTTTTAATTTTATTAGTTTGGTTGTTCTTGAATTTTCACTTAATAGGTTAGTTATCAAACCAAAGCCCCCTCTTCAGATTTATTAATTAGTTCTTAGTTAGACTAAACCAAATAAGGGTTTTAATTTGTAATTTAATTATAAATTGGAATTAAACATTGACCATACTCTTCGTGAAATCGATCCCTACTTATCATTATCTCTATTCTTAAGAAATAAGGTAATAGAATTTGGACGCTCGATACATAGCAAAATCTCAAAACATTAATTATGAAATTTCTTTTTATTTTCTTAAATTATATTATGAAATTATCAAATAAATTAGAAATTAAGTTAAAACATTAATTATATTATGGAGAGTTTTCTTTTAGTCAAAAAAAAAAAAAGTCTTTAACATATAATAATCAAATTAAAATTGTCAAGCCTCAAACAACTGAAGTTCCGCGTCAATGAGTTATTGTTCCGCATTTGCCGTTTTAGGCAATTCAGTTTTCCCGCCGAATCTTAATTCAGAATCTAAGGCTCCTCCTTCTTCTTCATACCGGAAAAGGACTATTTGTTTATTAAAACAATGCAAACACATCAATCAAATCCAATCAATACACGCCCAGATCATAAGAAACGCCCATGAAAAAAACCCATTTATTATCTTCGAGCTTATTCGTCTTTCCTCCATTTTCAACTCCGTTGACTACGCGTTCAGGATTTTTCAACACACCCGCGACCCAAATGTCTACCTTTACACTGCAATGATTGATGGGTTCGTTTCTGCAGGTTCTTACATTGATGGGATTTGCTTATATAATCGAATGATTAAGGATTCAATTTTACCCGATAAATATGTCGTTACTTCAGTCTTAAAGGCTTGTGGGTTTGAGTTGGCTTTTAGTGAGGGTAGACAGGTTCATGGCCAGATTTTGAAACTCGGGTTAAGCTCAAATAGATCGGTAAGGTTGAAATTGATTGAGTTTTATGGTAAGTGCGGAGAATTTAAAGATGTGATACAAGTGTCTGATGAAATGCCTGAACGAGACGATGTTGTTGCGTTGACGGTTATGATGATTTGTTATTTTGACCATGGATTAGTTGAGAAGGCCATTGATGTTTTCAATCGGGTTAAGGTTAAGGACACGGTGTGTTGGACGGCTATGATTGATGGGTTGGTTAGGAAAGGGGAGGTGAGTAGAGCATTGGATGTGTTCAGAGAAATGCAAAAGGAGAACGTGAGGCCCAATGAAGTCACCATTGTTTGTGTTTTATCTGCGTGTTCACAGTTGGGAGCATTAGAGCTTGGAAGATGGGTTCATGCATATATGGGAAAGTATCAAATTAAGCTCAATCATTTTGTAGGTGCTGCTTTAATCAACATGTACTCAAGGTGTGGAGATATTGACCAGGCATCACTAGTTTTTCAAGAGATGAAAGAGAGAAATGTCATAACTTATAATTCAATAATCGCTGGGCTTGCTATGCATGGGAGGAGTATTGAGGCTGTTGATATGTTTAGGGAGATGATTGGGAGAGGGATTAGACCAAGTAGCGTTACTTTTGTTGCTGTACTTAATGCTTGTAGTCATGGAGGTTGGTTAGATTTGGGGTTTGAGATCTTTCATTCTATGAGAAGAGATTATGAGATTGAACCCCAGATTGAACACTGTGGATGTATTGTTGATCTTCTTGGTCGTGCGGGTTGTCTTGAAGAGGCTTACAACTTCATTAAGAGCATGAAAATAGCACCAGATCACATTATATTAGGAGCTTTGCTAAGTGCTTGTAAAATACACAGAAACCTCGAGTTAGGCAAGCAGATTGCCAAAACACTACTGGATTGCAGAAATGCGGATTCAGGAACTTATATTCTTCTATCAAATGCATATGCTTCAACAGGAAAATGGAAAGAAGCTGTACAAATGCGGGCAAAGATGAAGGTGGCAGGAATCCAAAAGGAACCTGGCTGCAGTTCTATAGAAGTAAATGGTGAGATTCATGAATTCATTTTAGGAGACGTAAGACACCCTCAAAGGGAAAAAATCTACCAAAAGTTGCAGGAAATAAACCAAATGTTAAAATTAGATGGGTATTCTCCATCAACAGAAGCAGTATCGCATGATATTGAAGATAGGGAGAAAGAGTGAGCATTGGCAATTCACAGTGAGAAGCTTGCAATATGCTGTGGTTTAATCTCAACAAAATCATTTACTCCATTAAGGGTTGTCAAGAACTTGAGGGTGTGCAATGATAAAGTTTATTACTAAGATCACTAGGAGAAAAATTGTGGTGAGGGTCCGCAATAGGTTTCACCACTTTCATAATGGGGCTTGTTCTTGTGGAGATTATTGGTGAAATAAGATATTTAATTTTATCTCTAAACAATATGAAGGTTAATAATAAAGATACCAAATGGATAGTTTAAGTCTATTTGAGAAACTCATATGAAAATTTGAAACTCTGATAATTTGTTTAGAAAATAGAACATTCCCCCATTTGGTCAGCCTGTACGTAGAGTGAAATACTCAATCTTTATAATTCTCGATGATCAACAAAATTTAACATTATAACCTCAACAATGAGGAGAAAAATTACACAAATTTTTGTTTTTTTACCTTATTAATCTAACAAAAATATTACAATTGTTTTTAAGGATCTATTTGAAAATTTTATGCTAACAATTACAAAGGTAAACTACTGTAGCAGTTTTGAGAGGTTTTTAGTAATAGTTTTTAAAACATATAATCTATGTTCGAAAGTATATTTTGCAACGGTTTTAATAGTTTTTTAAAATGACAAATTTATATATTTGTCTATAAAAAAAGTACTTCAACTTCAACTTGTTTATTCATAGCATCACAATCAGTGTTAAACGTACAGTT
Organism: Anacardium occidentale; assembly: GCA_026122585.1. Lineage (NCBI taxonomy): Eukaryota > Viridiplantae > Streptophyta > Magnoliopsida > Sapindales > Anacardiaceae > Anacardium > Anacardium occidentale. The sequence continues at coordinate 178,744 of JAJEJH010000309.1, forward strand.
TTTGATTTCTTGATCCATCATCTTTATAATTATATCATTATGTAAATATTATGCAACCAATCAATTTTAAAGCACATTTCAAAATTTTTAACTTCAAGTTGTGAAAAAATAAGTCATTGAATCTCATTCAATGAAAATTGAGTTTAAAAAATAATCTATTTTACATTTGATTATAATTAAATTTTGGAAGTTTAGTGAAAACATTAAACATGAAAAGTCATTTATGAAGCCAACTGCCAAATTCCTCATATATTGCTTCGAAATTTGGATAAAAATATGTTTTGCCTGTTATTAGTTGTATTAATGGTTATTTTTATTCTCTATCACTTGGAACCATTTCTTCGTTTTCTTTCTTTTTTGTAACTATTGATGTATGAAAAGATAATATGACAATAAAACCGTGTAGAATTTTCTTTTTATTTTTCTTAATCAAGAAATAAAAAACAAATTATCACAATAAATCAGTAAATAACATGAGATTAAGAAATATAAATCATCTAGAATCTGTATAAACTAAATCACATAAAGTCAATATATTTTTCATAATAATCAAGTATCATTGATCAAAAACAACAACAAAAGCTTGCTAAATCTAAAATTTATACCTGAAAGTAAATCTAAAATATATACCTGAAAGTAACTTCTTAAGTTCTTCAAGCCAAATAGTCAGCTATTATATAATAACATCACCATATTAATTAAGTGGTGGCATTTAAACAAAGTCCTAGCTTGAGGACAAGAAGAAAGCTTATTGGCACTTCAACTTCATGTATGTTTCTCATTTATATACATTATTCTCCTACCTTATCTTGGTTCTTGAATAAGAAGTGGCACTCATATTTGTTTTGATATGTAAGGTTGCTCTTCAAAAGAGAAGTTAACCTATGAGTTGGGAATGAAATTAAGATTATAACTTTAGTCATAGGTTCTTATTATCTAATGTTGCCTTGTGGGCTCATTTTAGAGCTTACAAATCGTTCCTTTGTATCGAGTGTCTCCTAAAATATTATTTTTGTTTCTTGATTACTAATGGTGTTTTTACTCTTAGCTTTAGCAATATACTTTATAGGATACCCCGATTAGTTAACGGTTCATATTTGCATGAATTGGATATTAACGTTCTCAATGTTGAAGATGAAAAAATAAAAACAAAAAACTCTGAATGACACATGTTTATGGCATTGTAAGCTAGGTCATATAATCCAAAAACGTATTAAGAAGCTCCAATCATCCGGAATTTTATGATCATTCGACTTTTAGCTATTATATGAATGTAAATCTTGTCTTTTAGGTAAACTGGCCAAGCTACCCTTTATTAGACAAAGTGAAAGGGTGGTTGAGCTATTTCAAATAATTGACAATGATGTGTATAGACCCATGGTAATGTAATAATAGGTATGATTATGCATTTTTTTGTGAAACATAAGTTTGATTGTTGTGAGAAATTCAAAGAACTCAAGAATGAAGTAGAAAAAGAAGCCCTCAAGGAGTCACATAGGTAGAACTTGGTGGACTTACTTGCCACAAGGGTAAGGGTTCAAGCAACCAAAGAGCCACTCCAAGATTAAATTCTTTACTTTAACTAGTAAAGTATGATTAGAGCATTATGCTTCTTTAGGATTTATCAATCTAGTATGGTTGGTGGCCTTTAAGGGTGCCAACTTGGGTCAAGTTCCCCATCAACAAAAAAAAAAAAGAAGTAAAAAAAAAACTTGAGAAGATTATTAAGTTCCTCCGAAGTGATTGAGGAGAAGAGTAGTTGAGTGTTGAATTTAAAGACTACTTAAAGAAACTTAGGATAATGTCTCAGCTCACTCCTTTTAATACACCACAACAAAATGGTGTATATGAATAGAAGAATAAGACCTTGATAGATATGGTCAGGTCCATGATGAGTTTTGTTAGTCTACCCATGTTATTTTGGAGTTATGCTCTAGAAGTAGTAATACTTACATTGAGTAGAGTTCCATCCAAAGCCATGGACAAAACTCCTTATGAGTTATAGATTGGGTAAAAATACACTTTAGATTACTTAAGGATTTAGAGTTGTGAAGCTTTTGTCAAGAAATTGACTTTAACTAAGTTGAGCACTAAATCTAAAAAATGTGTTTTTTGAGGATACCTTAAGGTAACTAAAGGTTATTATTCCTACCATTTAAAAAAGAAAAAAAATCGTTATTGTCTAAACTGCCATCTTTTCGAAAAGAAAATTTATCATTAAAAAGATGAGTGGGAGGAAGGTGAAGTTTGATAAGACTTTACATTAATAAGATACCATAAATATTTAATGGGAAAATGTGCCATCGAAAATGGTTGAGCATCAAGATACTCAATTAAAACTATAAAAGTTGAGTAGAATATGTCATGAGACAAAAAGATTTAGTTACCTCGTGACTCAGCATGTTGACATATTGGTCATACATGATTTTTTGAATCCTATGGTCATAGAAAGTGTGTTAAATAAGTGAAATTTAGAACTTAGCATAAAGTTTAAGAATTCCAAAGTCAGTTCTCATATCAGATTGTATGAAAAGCAAAAATGAAAACAAAAATAGGGTGTTTTAGAAATCATACATGTGATTTTCCTTTCAAAATTTTCCTACTCCAAGTAGTAATGTTGTTCACTTACCTATCAGTCAACGGACTCACGACACCAATAATATCCACACAGAGTAGCTGAATAAAGATTTATACATTTTTTAGATGTTAGTTTGATTGATATACGATTGTACATTTGATAAAGTAAGGTATGTATTTGATAAATGTTTAAGAGGGATAACTTCCTTCAAAATAAAATTTCCTCATGCACTTGTGAAATAAAAATCGTATCTTTATTTATAGGAGAAGGTACAAGGTCATGTCATTCAAGAATATGATCGTGTTTCCTTTTGCACAACTATGTGTGCAACATACATAGTCATGCACTGCATTTGGATAGTTGTGTTTTGAGCACCACTTATGCATGACAAGGAGGGGCTCACAGTGTAAAGCACCACTACCCATGTATTTACTACTACAAGCACGATCGCGCTATCCACTTGCATTACCATGTATCAATACTATTTTGTTTAACTTGGTCAAACAATATTTCAATTCAAATATATAAATTCAGTCAACCATCCAATTGCACGTTCATGTGTTCATAACATGCATGCTCGTGTATTAAGGCAAATCTATACCATGACTTCTCAACTTGATCTAAATGAAACCTATAAGTCACACATGATAATACCCAAATACATAGGTTAGCCCTTCTCTTCTTCACTCTTCTCACTTCAATCATTGCTCTTACTCCAAGTGGTAGTAAGAGCCTTCCTTTTGAATTTCTTTTCGTCCTTTTCCTTTTTTTTCTTGTTAAGGGATGGATAATCTTATCTAATATACATTGGTTTCTTATACGTGTAACAAATGATGTTCTTGTCATTTTCCTCTTTGTCTTTTTCCTTGAAACCACTCTTGCCTTTCATCCTCCTATTTCTTAACAAGAATTTATTGAACTTTCTTACAAGTAAGCTCATGTCCTCTTCATCCATTGAAGACTCATCTTTTTTCTCATCAGTTTCCTTCAAGGTAATGTTTTTAGTGTTCTTGCTCTCTTCCTTCTTTGGCTTTCTCTTCATTTCAAAAGTGATGAGACTTTCGATAAGCTTATCTATACCCATTCTAGTTAGATCCTTTGACTTTATATAACAGTGACCTAAGGATATTTTTTACTAATTCCACAGCTTTGAACTTCTTTCTCAATCCTTTCAAATCATTTACCAACTTCGAAAAATGCTTGTATATATCAGTAATACTCTATTCAGTTTTCATCTTAAATAGCTTATATTTTTTGAAAAGTATCTTTGATTTCTTAACTTGATTTGTCTTTTCATATGTAGTTTAGAGAATAGTTTAAACTTCTTTTGCTAACTCGCATATAAAGACTATTAAATTTTGTAAAATCCAAACCACAAAACAAAATGTTAATAGCTTTGGCATTTAAGCTCAACAACTTCTCATCATTATCATTATAATCATAATCTTCTTTTGGTAATTGAGTCATAGGGTCCCTTGGCACTAATGCACTTCATAATTTATAATCAAATGATGTAATATACAATTTCATTCCAATCTTCCATTAACTATAATTAACACCACAAAATAATGATAACTTAGTTAAACATTGTCTTTCACTAAAAATGCATGTGAAAATGCTAACCATTTTATAGAAATCGATTAACTCTATAAATCATTTAATTTAGAAAAAACTAGAGCCCAAGCTCTAATACCAATTATAAAACTCTTTTTGTTAGAAAATAATCTTAGAATGGGGTGAATAGGATTATTAAAAAATTTTACAATATGAAAGACAATTCTAGTATGAAAGTCTATATGAATGCCAACACAATGTTTAAAACAATATCAATAAGATAGTCAATCAACAAAAGCAATCAATCAAACATATAGGCACTTAAATCAAATATAAGAGATAAAGAAAAAAGTAATAGAAAGAAGTTGTATAACTAATTTATAAAGGTTCAAAACATTGAATAACAACCTCATACATCCTCTTCTTTAATCAAATCGCAGTTAAAGTTCACTGTTTTCAATTACTCAAAAATATAATAGTTTTGACTAAAGGGAATTTTGCCCTTTACACTACTTAATAAGGATTTTGCCCTTTCAATTTGAATACATGAATATGTTTGTGGGAAATGCCTTTAATTAGGCTGATACACAAAAAAAAAAAAAAAAAAAAATACAAATATCTCTCAAATATTAATCAAGAATAAGCTTAGTGAAAAAAAGAGTAAGAATGAGCAAGGGAATGATAGCTTAAATGTGCAATGTAGTCTTTAACCCTTTTCACTTCAAATGATCTTCTTTTTATACTTGAAATCTTGTTGGAAAAGGAAAAGATTTGTTGCAATTAATTTGTATCTGTTAAGTAGATGAAAAGAGCTTTGTTGCAATAAATTTTCTAAGTATATGTTCGTATCCCTCGAGTGCACAATCATGCTAGCTTTATTTACTACCTCAATTAGATTCTCAATGGTCAAATTTATAACATCTACCAACCATGCACAGTCATGTGTTTTTTACACATGGTCATGTTTTTTTACTTCATCGATATCTTTTGAAATTCTAAACCCATACACGGAATCTTCACACATCAGCACACGAGACTCATACAATAGCCAAAAAGCTTACACATGGTCGTGTGCCAAAGCTGTATGGTTATACTTCTAGATTATTGACTATGTTGACTCTACATGACTGGTTGTGCATGATAGGGTTAGTGGTGTTCATTCATTCTTCATACTACACAATCATGGTTAATATCCTTGCATGATCATGCACCACTTTAACTTGTCTTTTTTGTTTATTGGCATTACACGATAGCTTCTACATGATTATCCTAAATGTGCACCTCATCATTTTTTAAATGCACAATCATGTTAAAAATATACGCATGGTTTTATATTAACTTGGAACCTTAATTGTCATGCATAATGAGACTATACAATCCAAGTAGTTGTGTTTCTTCACATGATATCATGCACGATCATGTGTTATTGTTGGATAAGGTCATGTTTTTGACTTTTGACTATTTAACACATCATGACGAGGCTACACGATTTAAGAGGTCACATTTCTTTGCAAATGATCGTGTTGGTATTTAGGATACGATCACGCATTTGACTTTGACCCTTTGACTTGAACACGACATAGTTACACGAGAGAAGTTGAACATGTTGGTTCTAAAATGTGCATACTTGATTGTTCTCTAGTATAGCACAATCATGTTGGAGCCTAAATTTTTCTAGAAATTACAAGCCCTAGCACAGGCAAGCAATATGACCTTGTGTTTTCAAAGCATGAGTTAAGTTATGACTACACACAATCTTGCTTAATAGGTACATGATCATATATTACCATAAACTTACAAAAATAAAGATTATACCCTTTTTGGTCATAAACCAAGTCATGCTAGGGGTAAATTACTCCTTTTAAGATATTGTTGTTATCATCAAAGTACTAAAAGTCCAACAACATCAATTAAGCTTAGATCTATGGTTCCACATGCTTAATTCAACATAATTACATACATGTTATCAATCACTAATACATACTCAATCATCATTACTACAACCATAAACATTAAAACATAGAAGAAAGCATGGTAAGATTGAATAACTCTACTTACTTGCTAGCTTATCGTTTAATTCTGTCTCTCGAGCTTGATTTTCAATGACCAATGATGAACAATGATGATCCATAATGATCTTTGATTCCTGCAACTCTCTGTTATGTACTCTTAAGAAAATCTAGCTCTCTTAAAATTTGGGAGCATTTAGATTTTAAAATAAACACTGCTTTGTATAGGTAATAGCTAGCTCGGCATGTACAGGTGTACATCTAAGTATGCATGGTCGTACATGGTAAGATATTATAAATATGTGTTAAACCAAACTATACACATGACAGCTTCTCATAGTGACAAATGTATAGCCTAAAATAAAGCCAAAATGACTATTTTACCATTCATATCAACTTTAAATAAATTAAATGAAGTAAGTAAAAATACCCAATTATTGAATTTCTAAGAACCAAGCCATTACATGCATTTGAAATTGAACAATTGGATAAAATTGGTTACTTAACAACATTTGAAAATTGTTTAACGATTGGATCTACTAGATTATCGCTAGCAACTTGTGAAACTTCAATATTTGGTTGTTTAACATCCATTTGAACTTGAAGGGTGTTATGAATAACAACCAATTTATTTCTTAAAATAAGAGGTTGACTATTTGAATAATCTTTTTCATAAACTAAGTTTTGAAATTGGTCACTCCTACTACTCTAGTCATTATCAAGAAATTTTGCATTTTGAGACTTCCTAATTCTAGTGTTATACGATTAAATAATAAAATATGTAACCCTTAGACTTATAAGCATATCCAACAAAATACCCACTTATAGTCCTTAGGTCCATTTTTTTTTCATATGAATTATAAGCTCTCACTTCATATGGACATCCCTAAACATGTATATGTTACAATCTCAGTTTCCAACCTTTAATAACTCATACAGTGTTTTAGAAACAACCTTGGTTGCAACTTAGTTTAATATATGCACTGCCATTTTAAAAGCTTCAATCTATAATGATTTAAGAAGTTTGGAACTACTAAGAATACTTCTTATCATGTCTAATAAAGTTCAATTTCTTCTTTGTGCTACACTATTTTAGTCTGGATAACCAGATGTAATGTATTATGCAACAATCACAAAGAAATCTTGCAAATGGACTATGTGTTTGTTCATCCTAAGTGTATATACCATAATATTCTCCACTTTTATCTGATCTCACAATTTTAATTTGTTTCCCATATTGTTTCTTTACTTCTACCTTGAAAACCTTAAAGGCATCATATGCTTCATTTTTGTTATGAAGCATGTAAAGATACATATATCATGAATAATCATTAATAAAAGAGATTAAGTATTTCTGATCATAAGTGTTCTTATCTAAACAAAAAATATTTGTATGTATAATCTCTAATATTTATGAACTCTTCTTGACCTCTATCTTTGACTTGTTGGTTTGCTTTCCCCTTACGTAATCTACACAAGTATCAAAGTCAGTAAAATACAAAGTATTAAATACTCCATTATTTACTAACCTTTTAATTCTTTCTATAGAGTGTCTCAATTTTCAATGCCACAACATAGAGGAATTTTCAGTCATAACACTTCATTTAATACCAACATTATTTTGAACATGCATTAAATTAAAAAGAAACGTTGTTTTGTAAATGAATTGGAACAAAATCACCAGACGATGTACCATTTCCTGTAACCAAAGATTTATAAAACAAACTAAATGTTATTTCATAAAATGTAAATGAATATCTACAGGGTACAAGTCTTGAAACTAAAATCAAGTTTCTAGAGAAACTTGATTTTAGAAAAATTTTGTTCTAAATCTAATACAAAACCAATGTTTAAAATTAGTTTGCATGTTCTAACCACTCCCACATGTGAACACATGTTGTTTCTTGAATAGATGCTTTGTTCACTAGCCATTTGTTTCTTTTGATTTTGAAAACCTTACAAAGTATTTAAAACATGAAGTATAGAACTAAAATCAATCCACCGAGTTTTATGACAAACATTTACCTTATTAGATTCATAATATACAAGTGATATTAGATTACCTTTTTGTTTAAGCCAAACTTTCAATTTATAGCAATTTTTTTTTCACATGTTATTTCTTCATACAAAAAAAAAAAAAAAAAAAAAAAACATTTGGACTCCTTCTTAAACTCAAAAGTTGATATTATCTCCTTTCCTTTATGCTTAGTTTACTTTTTATTTTTCTCCTTTCCTTGTGTTACCCTATGTGTACTTTCACCCATTTTTATAAACAAACAACCTTCCTCTTGTACATAAATGGTTAAAAGTTCATTGATAGACCATTTTTCATTATGCTTGTTATAAGAGATTTTAAAAGGTTCATATTGTTATGGAAGCGAATTAAATATGAAAAACACAAAAAAAGATTCAGATATCTCAATCTCGAAAGACTTAAGTTAACTTGTGATATCCCTTATCTACATGATGTGCTCACGCACACCTCTAACATTGGTAAACTTCATCGATGTAAACTTTGCCATAAGGGTGTTAGCAACAACCTTATCTGAAGTTTCAAACTGTTCATCGATAGCCTTAAATAATTTCCTGGCATTGTTACATTCAGGGATTGAACCATGTATACTAGCATAAATATATGTCTTAATGAACATTATACTTAAGTGATTAGATCACTCTCATCGTTCATATAGGGCAACATCAACCAAAATGCTAGTTTCTATAGGTGTAAGTGACTCATCCTTCTTAATGGTATAATCAATAACCATACACCCTAATCGAAGAAAGAACTCTCGCCTTCCATATTTTATAGTGATCACCACTTGAAAAAAGAAGATCACATCTATCATTAGAGAAACTTATAGTTTGAATAATTGGAAATAAATATAAATATACATACTCATGTCACAAAATTGAGGCATACAAATACACATATCATGTTTTACTAATGTATAAACATGCTAAAAATATACAAATCAAATAACATAAAAATTGTCTCCGTGCTAAAATTTTAATTTATATAAGTTTATATACATAAATAAAACTCTATGATGAAACTATCAAATTATATTCTTTTCTTTAATTCTTGTGGGTAGATAAGAAAAAATAATTTGCTATTTTATCCTAATTAATCATATAAATATAATAAAAATTATTGTGGGATAAAATTCATCATATTTACAATGATTAATCACAATTGATGCCATATAACTATAAGTGATCCTAAGATACTTAATGTATAATTTTGGTATAATCAAAGATGTTGTGACTACTCTATGTTAATCAAAGTCATATTAATACTTTGACATTTATTTTATACATACATTTCTTAAGAAATTATACTAAACTAATTTCATCTAAACCTTAATTATGCATAAAATTACTTTATTTAATGAACTGTAATAATAATTCATTTATGAAAAAAATACTATATAAATTGGATTAATAAGCTGAAATAATCCAATTGCTAAGCCAATTATGGATGGCAAATTCTAAATATATTCATTCCGCAAAAACAGACTTTGTAAAACAAAATATTTGCTAATCCACAAATAAGTAACCCATGGCCTATATGGAAAATAACCTATCGGCCATTTTTATGGATTCCACTAAACGAAAAATTTTTGCAATCTTAATTTGGCGGAACTCAAGTATTAATAAATGAGCCGAACAGAACATCTCAAAAAATCTCAATTGACTTGGTGGTAGGTCTTACAATATGGTTTTAAAAAAGGACACACGTTTGAATAGTGAAAACAGTAATTTCCTAGATGACTTACAAGCATAATTTTGGAGATTAGGCTACCTCCACTGTGCATTGTGCAAGGATTATATTGGTGTTTTAGGTTGCCTATCCTTTGCCATAGGCGAGGATGATATTGCTCTTACATGCCCTTAAGTGAGTAGGGATCCTGAAATCATTCTAGCACTTGATTCTTTACTAGAATTCTGTCATTTCTTTGAGTTTTGAAACTCTGATATTCTCTGGAATGAGTGTGCTAGGAGAAATTTGAATCTGTTATTTTTGCCTTCCTCAAATCTGTCATATGGATGGCTCAATATCTAACAATTCTGGAGATTGGAAATTTTGCTCTTTATTCCTTGAACCATGTCATACATTTTCTATTTCTTTGCATACATAAAAATGTAGATAGAATATAATGGGGTGGCTCTGTTTCATGCAGATGGACAGCCTTTGGTGTTGTATAAAATTGAAAAAGACCTTACTGCTTGTTTAGCAAAGGGACAATCATAACTCAGGAGTGTCTATTCTCCTTGTTTACTTTGTATCTAAAGTTGATAATATATTATTTTTCCATTTATGATTTAGTGTGATAAACAACAGAGCACATGAAATTGTCTTAGCACAAAAATATTGTTTTTCTGATCTTAGTTATACTTAAAAATACCAAGATCCAAATTGGTGGTAGCGTCAGCTGTCCAGACTATGAAGATATCTTATATTGGCTGGATTTTGCTGCCTATGTCCATGACTATATGGTTGAATGAATTTTTTTCATTTCAGTAAAGCCAATCACTGTCGAGATTAGATTTCTGGTTTGCAAATACTCCATACTTTAACTGTTGCTATTACTTGCATCATGAAAGTTTAAATATGATGTTTATCTCCTGGGAATGTTCATTGTATAAGCTCTGTTAATTGTAGTAACATCCAAGGCCATGGTACATATTGCATCCATGTGCAGGAAATGTCAAAACATGGAGATAAATGAAACAAAAACAACATCAGTGGCTATTTCCCCCGAGTACTTTTGTGGTTATTTAATTTCTTATTAACTTTGGGAGAAAATTAGAATGGCTCATTTATAAGTAGGATAAATATATGGAATCAGATGTAACAAAACTTTCTTCTGCTTGAACGCAACTGCACTGCATGCAGAACCTTGAATTTATTTCCCTAATCAAAGGGTTCATAGCTGAGCACCTGAACTCGTTTTTTAAATGGTTTACTCCCATGCCTGTTTCTCAGGTATCCGACCAAAGCAAACTAGAAATTCTGTATTACCCTCTGCACCTTTTAGAGGAGACTCAATCCACCCTTTACTTTGGAATCCAAAATTCTCCACCCCCTTTATGATCTTTTCAAGAACCTAAAATTGCACTATATCAGAAGGTCATTCTTCATGGTTATAGGTCACTTTGTGACCATGCTCTGATTCATAAAGGCTGGAAAATGAAGCCAACTAAACTAGGGAAAGATAGGTAAACAGGAAAGGTCCTCTAAACATGCAGCTAAAATAGACTTAACATCAGTCACCAAATAGCACAGAAAGTTCCTACCTCCTCATGGACTAAAGGATCTCTCACAATCCCACCACCTCCTACCTGCAACACAAACAAATGCTGAACTCAAACACAGAAGTGACAATTGTGATCATTTAATCACTAATAAATAAGTGCATAAAATGGCAAATCTACAGTATATTGTTAGTTTGGTTAAACAAGTTGAGAATTAAATGAATTTTTACCCAAAAGCCCCAAATACTCTCTACATCTTCAAGGTCCAGTATAACAAGAAAGGGATGCACTGTGAGACCTCATCTAGTTTTCAACAAGCTAATGTTGCACTAATGCAGATAATTCCAATGTTCTAGAAATTCTGAAATGTGAGGAAGGATCGCATACAGTTGATCACCCTTGTAAAAATTAAGTTTCAATGATTTTTAGGGGAAAACTTATGGAAATAGTAGTACAGTCAAGACCACCTTTAAAAGGCACTGATTACAAATCCAACCAAAGCAAGTGCTACAACATATTAAGATAGAGTGATAAAAAAAAAAAAAAAAAAAAAAAAGACAAGACAGCGAGTGAGGGCTTTACTTGTGATCTGCGAGCTTCAAATTGAGGTTTGACCAGGGTAACTAAAGTTGCCTCTTCTGTCATCAAATTTACCACTGCTGGCATGACCTGCTTTGACAAACTAAAATCATTCCATCTATAGGCATAATGAGCAACAAGCATTGGATTAATTAGAATTTACTCAGAGCGAATACTAATCAAAACATTATTTCAGTCAATTCTCAGCCCTTTTATCAGTGACTGATGATCATCAAGAAGTATACACCCCAAGCAATGGGTGTTATGAATAAGCAACATCCAAAATTTGTTAGAAAATACAAAAGCCAATAGAAGTGAGGTAAACTTAGCAATACAGTTAATTTCCAGCATTGAAAGCTTACCATGAGAATAGAAATGAATGAAAGGTCTAAAGTCACCAAATTAACTTTGTGTGGGAGTGTAGAGACGTATCTTAAGTTTGATGTAGATCCCAAGAAATGGGTGTTATGAATAAGCAACATCCAAAATTTGTTGGAAAATACAAAAGCCAATAAAAGTGAAGTAAACTTAGCAATACAGTTACTTTTCAGAATCAAAGCTTACTGTGAGAATAGAAATGAATGAAAGGTCCAAAGTCACCAAATCAACTTTTTGCGGGAGTGTAGAGAGGTATCTTAAGTTAGTTCGTTCTATCACACAGACACGTTCATCTCGGCGAATTTTGTCTGCTACCTATTGAAAATATCAACAACCACAATCAGTTAAGACTAAAAGAGATCCTCAAGAGAACAGCAGTAGATAGTAAATGATGTGTAGGCAGAAAAAAGAAGAACTAATTAAGTTAAAAAAAAAAATCTTATTACTGAAGCAAGTTTTCCAAATTACACAAAAGATGTTAGGTTGTACTTTCTTTTAATCTTTAATAGAGTAAGAAAGTTTCATAAACAAAATATGTAGGTCCCGAGGTATGCTGTATATTCACAGGTCTCAAACTTGGAGAAGTAACAAACTAGAAATTCATGTATCATATTCTTTTACTCTGCACAAAAAGTTCAATGTCACCAGAAAGACACTCAGCCAATAACTTATTTAAAATATATACATCTATGAATGATCATATAGAATTTCATTGTAATGATTCGCATCAATAGCAACCACATCCATGGTTGGGGCTTATACATGCTGATGGAGACCCTCTTACATAGTTAACTAATAATATCTTTTAACATACAATTTTTCTGTCTTCCTTTCTCTGTTTTACTTAAGAAAAAGCAAATATCATTTAACATAAATACTTCCAAGCAGCAATTCATAAACAAGAGAACGCAACAACACAAGGCACTACTAGTTGTACAGTTAAATGAATACTCCTCATCCATCCACCCTCCCAAGGTCAAATCTTCAGTACATTGTTTGAAAACCAAATCATTTGACACTATTCATACCCATATTACTTTTGGGTTCTTCTTTCTTTTTCTCATCTCCACAGTTTGAATTGAGTCATAGCAATACATCTATAGGTCAATGCTAGACATGCCAACACTTTTCTATTGAGGTTCCCTTGACATAACATGAGGTAAGTGAGAGTCTCAATGTTACAAAAAGTAAGCCAAAGATAAATGTAAGCACAAGGTCATTTTTACCTGTCCATAACCTACATCAACTCCATAAACAAACAATGCACCATACTGAAGTAGGCAGTCAGTAAATCCTCCAGTTGATAGTCCTGAATCAAGTGCTACTTTACCCACAACATCAACATTCAGCTGTTCAATAGCAGCTTCCAACTTATGTCCAGCTCTGAAACAATTAACAAAAGAATAAAAATTAATGTCACTAAAAAATATATATTTTAATCTCTAAAATTAAAAGAATGGTGTCTCAGGGAATAATCACCTACATACATATTTTGGCACTTCAGCCTTTATTTCTACAATTGCCTTATCAGAGATTGGTGTTCCAGCTTTGTTCACCATCTTTCCATCCACAAAAACTTTACCTACGCTAGCAACATGTGAGAGAACAGACAGTGAGAGAAAGAGCTTAATCAAGTAATCAAACAACATAAGTAAACCAACAATTCCTTATGCTTCCTTTCACAATAAAGGAAATAAAAGGAGTTTGCAAAACAAGTCCTTTCTCACACTGAAGTGATTTAAGAATAGTGTACCTAAACACTCAGTATTGAACAAGAGGCAATAATGGGTTATATTACAGTACTGTCCGTTAGTGTTACAGGAGTCAAACATTTTTTATTCCAGGTAATAACGCTTTAGTAACCTTAAAATGCAAAGTAAATAATTCCAATGACTGAAAATTTGTTTGCCGTAACTATCAAAAACATCAGCTCGTTAACATTAGCAGGGCCAGTACCATAGCAAACCTCATCAGTCATACTTGCATTAGATTTAAAATATGCTCAAATTTAATACAAGAAAAATAGTTAAGAGCAAAATCAAGTTTGAAATACGTCTTTGTACACTTTCTGTACTCAGCTGATATAAAATATAATGCTTAGTGAAACACTAGATTCCATTGGATGCAATTCAAGAATTGGGTTTACCTTGTAAAATCCAAGACTGTATATAAGTTCGACTATATTGCTGAAACCTTTCAAGACAAACCTCATCCAACCTCCTTTTCCTAAAAAGTATCCATAAAAAAGTATAAATAATTTAAATAATAATAACAATTAGCAACTCAAATGTGGAATTCACAACATTTAAATAACATGATGCATACTTTTTGGGTATTTGAATCTTTTGTGACTTAGAAACAGCAAACCTTCTGATGGGGTTTTGCCTTTCGCGTTTCAGCCATCTTCCTGAATGATAATAGAATCAACAAGAAGAAGAGCTTTTAGATAACATATACTTTTACATATGTATGAATAAAAAAAGAGAAGAAGATACTAGAGGGTACCAAGAAAAGTATGAGAGGTGGATTTGGAGAAAAAAAACAAGCTTGAAGTGCTGCTACAGCTAAAGATTGTGAGGAGCTTCAGAGTTTGCAGTGCCATTAATTTGATGAAGTCTGCCGTTGTGGGTGCAGTGAAACAGTTTAGAAGCCGATAAAAGGGTTTGTTTTGTTAGCCGCTTTCACCGTTTTGATGATAAGCAAAACGACATGTCGTTTACGAAAAGTATTTTTTAAAATTTTTTGTTCTTCATTTTCGTTACCACTCACGGGCCCTTTAAGATTGAAGTTTTCACAATGTAAACCCAGTTCCCACCAACCTTCTAGTAAAATTAAGGGAACTCAAAATTATCGGTAACCGAATTGAGTTGATATTTAAATAAAAAATTACCGGCAACCTTTCAAATTCAAGTTTTCACAATGTACACTAGTTTTGTCTTTGTTTTAGGTTTTCTCTTAAACAAAAATTCATTTTAATTTAAAATAATATCAAACCAATTTGATTAACCAGTTTTGAATACATTTAATAAACTATATTATATTGCTAAGCATGTCATTTAGTCTAATCAGACATATGTTCTAGTTCAAGCTCATAATATTTTTTTGGCCAAAGGACAATTTCCCACCCATAGTTTGAGGTGGGGACAGTCTCCCACCCGCTGAAATTGAAAAGCCCGGTCTCCCACCCGTCAACCTTTTTTTATTATTTTTTTATTGAAATGACTAAATTACCCTTTTAAAAATTAAAAATTTATAATAAAAATATAAAATAATTTTTAAATATAAATATTTTCAAAAAATTTTAAAAAATTAAAAAAATTAAAAAAAATCTTAAAAAAATTTTGAAATTAAAAAAATAGAAGCAGCCACCGCCGCCGGCACCGGCGACGGTGGCCGCCCAAAAGAGAACCAGGTGGCCATTTTCGACCACCTGGTTCCAGGGGAGGCAGATCTGGCCTCCCCGTTCGGTGGAGGCTGCCAAATCGGCCACCTCCAATTTTGGAGGAGCCGGCCAGATCTGGCCGCCTCCGCCCGAAATAAAGGTCGGAAATGGCCGTAAAGGGCTGGCCTTGGCCCCACTGGCCGTTTTCAGCCTTTATTTCGGGCGGAGGCAGCCAGATCTGGCCGCCTCTGCCAAAACTCGACCGCCTCCGCCAAAACTCGGCCGCCTCCACCGAACGGGGAGGCCAGATCTGGCCTCCCCTGGAACCAGGTAGCCGAAAATGACCACTTGGTTCTCTTTTGGGCGACCACCGCCGTCGGTGCCGGCGGCGGTGGCTGCTTCTATTTTTTGAATTTCAAAATTTTTTTAATATTTTATATTTAAATAAAATTTATTTTATAATTTATAAAATTTTAATATTAAAAAGACAAAAATACCCCTGATTATTACTGTGCATTTATTATTTTTAATATTAAAAATGGTTGACGGGTGGGAGACCGGGCATTTCAATTTCAGCGGGTGGGAGACTGTCCCTGCCTCAAACTATGGGTGGGAAAGGCCTATTTTTTTGTTTTGGCTGGCCCATTTAGACTCCATTTCTTGTGCACAATCAGGCATAAACTAAATTCGAAATAAAAACTTATAGAAACCATGGTAGTTGAATTGCATAGGGTGTCATATATTGAAATTTTAATTATATAGTAGGCTCCATTTTTTAAAAATTATATTAAAATAATTAAAATTGTTACTTCATTATCTTGAAAAATATCACAAGTATCGTTCTAACATTCCAAAATTTCTCAAATATACTCTATCACGTCATTATTTTTTCTAAAAAAGTATATTGATTTATATTAATTATATATATTATATTACACGATAATACCCACCCCCTTCCTCTTGCAATTTTTTTATTATTTTTTCTTAAATTTATAGTTATACAATAGATTTTCTATTTTTTTTTTACTTGTTTACGTGTGAGATTTTTTGAAAAAACTGTTAACTTTAATATTGTTTTTATAAAATTTAAGTCCAAATACCAGTCTTATGTCTTATAAAAAAAATAAAAACTTTTATAACAAAAAAAAAGACGAAATGAATTTCTTTAATAACAAAACACTGATTTCCTTTATAGTAGAAACACAAATTTTTAATTTCATAAGTTTTTTGTCTTATAAAGTAGAAAGTAGTTCAAATTTCATTCATCATATTTCAATATTGAAGTCTACGTTAGTTTTTACATAAATTAATTTTTATTTTTTAATTAAAATACTTATTTAATATTTAGGATTTCAGTATATATTATATTAATAAAACTAATTTTCTCTAACCTCTCAAATATGAGCATGATAATGTTTAATATTTATTTATTTTCTTATAATATATAATATTGAAGGTAGATTGATAAACAATTGAATATTAGTATTGTATTTGTTGGAATTCACTGTTTATTGTAAATACCATTATTGTCTTCACTCTTCAACTAAAATTTACTTTATAAAAATGAATTTTAGCTAATTAAATAAAATGAAAGAGTGTATGTTATAGTCTATAACTTGTAAGTCTTTCTTAGAATAAAATTTTGAGTTTATTTATCGTTATAAACACTATTATTGTTTCCACTTTTTAATTGAAATTTATTTTATGAACATGAATTTTGTTTGTTATCAAGATATTTAAGTATAATTGAAGTTTATATGTTTTAATATAAACGGGGAAAAAAATCTCAAATCAACAAAACAAAATTTTCATATAATCCATCTTAATAAGTTTTTAGTCAACTTGTTACTTAGTGAAGATAGGATGTTTTTATATTTCTTTAGTTCCTTCTATGTTATGAGTAATACCATAATTATAAGTGTGAAGTTTGAGTTTTGAGATTGATTGTGGGGCATCTTTATTTTGAGTTAGTCTTTGCATTGTATCTTATAAGAAAGATTCTAAGAATTGCATATAAGTTATCACAAGCTTTACAAAGAAAGAATCAAAATATTTTGAATACTATGAATCTTGTTAAAGTCTCAAAACATTGTTTACAAGTAATGAGAAAAAAAAATTGGAAAACTTTATTAGTTGAGATTTTTACATTTTATGTTGAATTTGATATAGATATACTGAATATGGATAATATTTATGTCATTTGAGGGAGATCACGACATAGAGATAAATAAATGACTAATCTTCATCACTGTTGAGTTAACTTGTTTAATTTTGTGATTGATATGCAACTTCAAAAATTAATAATTTTTTTGATGAAGTGAATACAAATTTGGTTTTGTGTATGATATGTATTGATTCTAGAAACTCATTTGTTGCATTTGATAGGAGTAAATTGATTTGTCTTGTAAAATTTTATCCATATGATTTTTTTACAACTATTTTAATTGAACTTAAGAACTTTATGGTTGATTTGCATTTGGACAAAAGCTTTCATAAAGAAATAGGAATTGGAGGTATTGTTGAAAAGATGGTTGTTATAAGAAAACATATTATTTTTCTCTTGGTGTATTTGTTAGTCAAATTATCATTGGTTTTGTTATTTGTTATAGTGACATTGAAAGCTTTTCTATGATGAATATTGTCAAAAGTTTATTATGTAATTGAATAAGGGATGAGTTATTGAATGATTATTTAGTAACTTATATTAAGAGAGTTATATTTGCAAGTATTGGCAATGAAACTATCATACAACAATTTTATAATATAAAAAGTAGAACAAAATTATTGTAATATATTTGTGAAAATTTATTGAGTTTTGTAATATCATTATTTATTTATAAATATATTTATATTATATTTATTTCTTTTTTTAAAATGATATAAATTCATTTTTCATATAAGTTTTTAATTAGACCCCTTAGCAAAAATTCTTGTGGTCGTTACTAATACCCTTTAGAATACATATTGTTTATATATATATATATATATATTTATTGTATCATATCATACATATTCTTACTCAAATCATTTATAATCACATTGGCTTTACCCGGGTGATATCTAATCTCACAATCACAATCTTTAAACAACTCTAACCATCTTTTCTGTCTCATATTAAATTTTTTCTATAAAAAGAAATACTTTATAATCTTATGATCTGAATATATATAGCATTTTACTTCATACAGATAAAACCTCCAAATCTTTAAAATGAAGACAATAACAGTCAACTCTAGATCATGTGTAAAATATCACAACTCGTATTTTTTAACTGTCTAGAGGCATAAGCTATCCCTTTAATAGCTTACATCAATACTACACTAATCCTCTGATAAGATGTATTAGTATAAATGTCATACTCAACTCTCTCTTGAAGCAACTCTAACACTAAAGCACTAGTTAATCTTTACTTTAACTTATGAAACTAAGCCTCACACTTCTTAGTCTAAACAAAAGGTACCTTTTGTCTAGTTAAAGTAGTCAAAGACTTTGCCAAACTAGAAAATCTCTTAATAAATCTTTGGTAATAACTAGCTAACCCATGAAAACTCCTTACCTCTTTAGCCATCCTTAACTTGTGTCAATTTAACATTACCTTAACCTTACTAAGATAAACAAAAATATCCTTAACTAAACAAACATACCCCAAGAAAGTTACATTATTTAGTCAAAACTCACACTTAAAAAGCTTGACATATAACAATCTATCTCCTCAACCTCTATAACACAATCCTTGGATGCGTTTCATGTTCCTCTTTACTCCTTGAATAAACCAAAATATCGTCTTTAAACACCACTACAAATTAATCAAGACAATCTTGAAACATCTTATCTATCAAATTCACAAACACTACAAAAGCATTAGTCAATCCAAATAGAATTATTACAAACTTATAATGGTCATATCTTCTATTGAAAGTTGTCTTGAGTATATCCTTATTAATTATCGAATATGATGATACCCAAACCTTAAGTCAATCTTTAAAAACACACTGCCCTTCTTAACTAATTAAATAAATCATCAATCTTAGGTAATGAATACTTATTATTCAAAATCACCTTATTTAACTCCTTATAATCAATATATATATATATATATATATCCCATCCTTTTTTCTTTACAAACAAAATAGAACCACCCCAAGGTAAATAGCTAGAGCTAATAACTTCTTATCTAAAAATCCTATAATTGCTTTTTAACTCCTATAACTCAACTGAAACTATCCGATGCGGAGCCTTAAAAATAAAAGTCGTACTCGAGATCAACTCAATACTAAAATCTATTTTTCTCTCAACAACTAACCTTGAAAGATCTTTAGAAAACATATTCGAATAATCTCTTACTATAGGTACCTTCTTAATACAACCTACATCCACTCATACACATTATAACAGCAAAAAAGCCCAATAACTCTTGCTTAATATTCTTCTTGCCTTAACACACAAAATCATCATACTTTGAATCTTACCATCTATAAGCATGAACTAATCATCACCTAACTAGATTCTAATATTTCTCCTCTTATAATCAATCTCCACTTCATATTTACTTAAAAAATTCATGCCTAGGATCATATCAAAATCTATAAACTTTATAATAATCAAATCTACCCTCATAGGTCTGTCTTGCATCATAACCACTTAATCTTCTAGTATCCTATCACTTACCACAATACCACCATTCGATAGCTTTATACAAATCCCCTGATCTACAAAACTAGAAACCAACCCTAACCTATTTATTACAACTCAAGATATAAAATAATGTATGGTACCATAATCAACTAAAATAAAAGAGAAGCTTCATGAAAGAAAATTTGAAACAAATTATCATTATACTACTCTTAATACATAACATACATATGAGCTCTATCTCTTCTAAAAGTACTAGTACCTCCTTTGGAAAAACACTTTAAAATCTAATGGTCTAATTGGAAACACTTGAAACACATATTTTATCCCTTCAAATGCTCTCCTGGATACCTTTTGCCACACTTGGCATACATTAACAACTCAACTCTTGCTTATTTACCTTTTTTGTACTTTGTCTTATGTGGCACTAGTTTCTTACCCTTATCTCTCTCTTTCTCAACCTTTGAAAACTTACTCATCGTCCTCAAACTTTAACGTTCTCCCTAAAACCTTATTGTACCTCTATAGAGGAATCATACCAATCATCACAACTTTAGCTATCATAAGATGTAACCCATGTGCAAATTTTTACACTTTACCCTTCTCAAATCTAGCCAATCCTGATATAAATCTGACCAGGACATTGAATCTGATGGTATACTCCTTAGTTAAATTAATCTCTTGAGTCAATTCAATAAACTTCTCGGCTTTAGCATACATTATATCAACACTTCAATCCTCCTCATTGCACATACACCAACACTCTTTCCAGCTTTGTAACACCCCGCCTGCTATATATTACTGTAGACCATTTTTTTTTCTTTTTTTATATAAAATATATATCTCTAATATATAGCAGTAGGTATTACTCTGACTGCTTACTGAAAATATGCAAAAGCGGATTTAATAAATCTGTGATGGGACACTAAAACCCACTATACAGTATCTTGAATAAAACTCATGTTTATAAAATAATAATATCTGAAAACATAAAGATACTATACGATCCGAATGCATGAGCAATCTAAAGCATGCGAGCCACAAACATGTTATCTGCTGAAAACTGAACATATATACATACATATATCTGAAAACTCAGGTGAAAACCCGCTCAAGCCATATCCCACACACCAGCCATCTCGTGCACTAAGCTCAGCTCCCTGAAACACCAACATGTAAAAAGGGAAACCACGGGGGATGAGTGACAAATCACTCAGTAAGCATCTCTTACCTCTACCTTCGGGTAGGCTCTAGACTAAGCTGTTGCTGCTGACTACTATCTAGGCGAACTTAACTAAGCTCCTGATAGCCTAATAGCTTCTTCTAATCCTCTTCCTTTTCTTATTACTTTTTGCGTTCTGCTAGGATTAGCTGAAATCTTTTATTTTCTTATTTCTGACGTATATCGTGCAGCTTTATTCTTCTTTTATTTCTGTTCTTACATGATTCTGGTCTTACTGTTTGTATGTTCTGCCATGCCATGTACTATATATCATGGGATGCTGAAATCATGTTATTTGCCCTTAGGCTTGTTTTTCTGAAAACATGTTCTGAAAACTGATGTTAGGATCAGAAGATCCAAAACACTGAAAAGTTAAATAAAATATGTTTCTGGAGTCTTTGTATCCGAAGATACCTGCTATGCTGATCAGACTGATGAAAACAGGGATTCGGTATCCTGGCCAAGTGGGCTAAACCATACCAGCGAAATACCAGTAAGCTGAAATGTCCTGTCATACCAGTCCTTGGACTAGTAAACTGAAATCTAACTAATCTGACAGAAGTCAGAAAGCTGAAATCCCACAGATTCCCCCTCGAATCCACCCTCAATGATTGAGTCGGATATCGAGCCCTGAATACTGAAACTGATGCAAATGGATCACTTGATCCCTTTTCTGAAAATACTGTTTAACATGCTATACTGAATGATGTTATTCATGCATGCTATCTTTTAAATTCTTTTCTTTCTGTTCTGTTTTTTTGTTTTTTTGTTACTGTTCTCTGTTTCTATTTTCTGTTTTCTATTTCTATTTCTGTTTCTGTTCTGTCATTATTTTTGTTTTCTGATCGTAACCTATTACTAGATTACGCTACTTAAGTCTAGTGATGAGTTTCTTGTTCTGAAATTTTGCTTCTTTTCTTTTCTTTTCTTTTCTTTTCTTTCTTTTTTTGTTATTGAAATTCTACTATTTCTTTTCTCATTTTCTTATTTTCTTATTTTCTTATTTCTTTCTTCTTTCTCATTTTCTGCTAGAGTGCACGAGCGTGCACTATCGGACTCACGGGCGTGTATGCAGATGCATAGGCCGTGTACCGAGCATGCAACCCAACCGTGCAAGCTTCTGGAAAATCTGATTAAAACTTACACTTGCCTCACGCACGACTGTGACCCTCAGGCGCACGGGCGTGACCCCTCTCAAAAGCTGGTCGTGCATGCTCGCATACACGACCGTGACCTTGCTCAAAACTAGAATGCACGGGCGTGCATCCAGCCCACTTTCGACACCCACGGTCAAAATCCGCAAGATCACACCAAAAACTCAACCCAAACTCACCACATTTCTAATTAAACATACTAGCATGCAATATACACTGCTAATAAGCTAAAAACATGCACAAATCTCTGAAAACATCCAACAAAGGAAACTCAAACCCAAAGAAAGTGGGAAAAGGTAAGGGAAAACTTACCTGGAGCTACTAAGATCTTCAATCTCTCTATCCTCGGCTGAAACTTAGTTGGAATGACTGCTAAAGCTGGCTAATCTCTCCCTAAAAAAGCTAGAGTTTCCTGGAGAGAAAAGAAAAGGGAAAAGCTTACTGAAATGAGCGGAGGAAAACATTGGTTTATATACCAGCAGACATGCACGGGCGTACATACAAGACGCACAGGCATGTATGGCGAGAAAAGGACGCACGGGCGTGTACACACAAATGCACGGGCGTGCTCCTTCCACAAGATGTATATAAAGCCCAAAAGAGACAATTCTACCCTCCTAACTCCCTGGAACCGATTTCTAACTAAGAAATCTCTCTTCTAACCCCGATTCAAGGCCCTAAAAAGACCATTCTAACCTCGGGCTATTACAAGCTTAGCCTCTCATCATCAATTGACATCCTAGTGAGATTCCATCAAACTCTTATATCACCTCTTAATATATAAATAACATATCTTACCCTCTCTCTATTAAACATGCTGAACAATTTTATAACACCCTCAACTAACTCTATCCACTTTTTGATGATAGTAAGATCTCTTAAACCACTAAATCTTGATAGTTAATAAACTCTTGATAGATTGTAAATAGGATATAATCCATCTCTAACTCTCACAATATCACTTTTTGACTCAAAACTCAACATCAACCACTATTATGCCACAAGCTCTTAAAAACCACCCCTCACTAGCTTTTGAAAACCACCTCTCACTAGCTCTTATAAACTACCTCTCATGGCCTCCCTAATGATTTTATGCATATCCTTTACACTCAAACTCATTTGGGTAGTTTGTGACCCTCTCCTAGCACTCATGGGTCTAATTAAAGTACTACTCTTATTATTACCAAATCTAGGTAGTGTAGTCCTTACATCCAAAGTTTATTACACAAAGTTAGAAAATTTTAAATTTTATTATCTTAAATGTTAATATAGTTACTCTGAGCAAGTACTACAAGCACTGGTTTCAAGATGTACTGACTCTTGACTCATACAATTTTCGAAAACAATACACTTTTAAAAGAAATTTCCATCTACATTACTCACAAAAATTAATTTTTAAAATAATTTTCTGAAAATCACTTTGCAAATGTGGCCCAGTTCTTACATTGATACCAACAATTGTAATATTGCTATATATTATTTTTTTCACATACTATTCCATATATAATAGTATCACAAATATACTTATTTAAACATATTTACTTTATGAAAGCTTAAAACTTACATTCATTTATACATTGTAAAGGCGTAAAACATTGACCATTATTTATTGAAAACTTCATGTATTATTATTAATACATAACAATGTCTGAAACCATAAGAGGAAAAACTATCATAAAACTCAAGCCTTGGTACTTATAAAATGTAACTGTACAAAATACATCATAAAATTGTACAACTAAACAAATAATATCCTATCCAAAGCCATTTCATAACAATTCTCAACAACTCAAACGTAATCTATAAGGAAAGAAAAATTTTAGAATGAGTGGCAAGTCACTTAGTAAACATTTCTTAATCTTATAAACATACATATTTTTTATCCTTTAGTGTTAATGTCTTATCATACTTCTTATCTTACTTTTTGTCTTATAATCTTTACTTACCTTATTACTTTTCATATTATCTTTTCTCTTGATCATGTCATGTCATGTACGTCATGATATAAACCATACTAAAATCCATGATTTAGCCTAAATGCTTGTTTCTTAAAATATATTTTTTGAAAACTTATATTCGATCCAAAGATCTCATCATAAATCATATTGTAATTAATTTGAAAATTGTATCATAAAACTTATCTTAAAATGTATCTTGCTCAAGAAAAATTATGCATAAAATCTTTTCTTAAAACATTTGTGCTGGTCAAACTGATACATGATCAATACTCTCACTAACAAGCTTGATCTATGATCATGTACTTTTTAATGGATGATGGTTAGGCACACAAACTCTCAGATGCCTCATTGAATTTACCCTTAAAAGATGTTTAAAATATCAAATTTTTTATTTTAAAAACTGATGCATGTAAAATGTTTACTTTCTGAAAACATTACTTTAGAATATCATGTCATGTTTATCATGCATTAAAGCTTAACATTTTCTTAAGACCTACAATTAAGATTTTCTTAATAACTAATCCTTGTAATTTTTCGTATTAATTATTATAAAATTTCTATTATAATTTTGTTATTTAAATTTTTTTGAAACTTTTATAATTTTTTTCTTATTAATATTTTTTTACATTTTCTATAAACTTCTCTTAATTAATCTTCATAATTTTCTACAGTTTCCATAAATTAAATTAATATTTTTTCCTATATTTTTTTTAATGCGCGATCATGCACCTTTAAGCTATACAACCATGTCATACCTAATTTCTACACTCACAAGAAAATAACTTGCTTGCATGATTGTGACTTAGCACCTCACAGTCATGCCACCTATAAGACCAACTCTACTTTGCTTCGATCGTGCATGCATAACATACATAATTGTGACACTAGAGAATATGACCATACAGTTATGCATCTTCTCAAATGCATGATTGTGCATTATGTTTCACTATTATAAATCCAGGCAAATGGCCATGGATTCGTGTTATTCATTACTCAACCATATCTAAATTACATCAACGTCATCATAATGTCAATATACATCAATCATATACCATATATTCATGAATTAACTGCAACTTTCATCATCAATCATATTAAACTTTCAAATCATCCAATTACAAGCATGTGAACATCTTAAACATGTTTCTCATCAACAAACTCATCTCAGAACATCCAACTATTATGAAATTGAACTGAAAACATCACAGATGTGTACCTAGAAGGAACACCCCATAAATTATAACGTATTATTTCTAATTCAATATATGATTAGCCTAGATCTAAGTGATTTAACTTTAAAGATCACATTTTCATTAGATATTTCGTTGTTACATATAATCATCTTCATTTCATGTTATTCGATCACAAAGCATGCTTTATTATTATCTAATCACGAAAAACAACCATCATAGTAGGATTACAACATGCAAAAAGAGAAGAAACATTTACCTCAAGTGTTTAAGAATAAGCTCTCTCTCTTTAGGCGAATCTCACCCCTTAACTCATATTTCAAATTTCTATTTCTCTTTCTTAGCTCCTTGGTGAGTGCTATTTGAAAGACTCAAGAAACACAAATGAAGAAACTATGACATTTGAATAACAATTGAGTTTTATGTAGTAGTGCCAAAATTACACTCATGCATGATCGTGTATCTTAGGATGCAATATCGTATGTGAAAAAAATTATAGATTTTTGTACCTTTCTACACTATACATGTGGTAGCCTTTGAAAGCAACACATGTACAAGCTACATAAAGCTCCTAAATAACTATTCTACCTTTAGGCTTATTTAACTCAATTTATAATATAAAATCTCACTTTCTTACTAATTCCGACCTAAAAAGATAATTCTAGTCTTGAATTGTTACACAACTTGTCCTTAAACTCCTTATATTTCTCAAAAACCTCTCTAAAGGTGACTTCCAACTAATTCCTATGCTCTTTACACTTCTTACAATGTTATTTCTCATAATCAATGAGCTTGATCTACTTGAATAACCAATACTATAGCCTATGTCAATCACGATTCCTTTTCTAAAAGCTTATTTCTATGGCAACAAGTTCAAATTACATATTCATGACTTCAACTTAATGGATTTGCTCTGTAAAAGCTAACCTTTTCTCTATATTCATTATATAATTCACTAACTTTATTTTTAATGGATTGCTTTCTTCTCCTTGTTTGAGAGAAAAAGAGAAGCCTCCTCATAAAGAAGAGAAAGCATTCTCATTAGTTTCGAGAAAAAACAACAATTAGTAAATAATAAAAAAATTAATTAAAAAAACTTACTTAAGCACAAAGCTTCATGAGGACTCTAAGCTTTCAAAATGCAGTAAACTTACAATAACATGTTTAAGTCTTTTAAGCAGCACCTCCTTGCATTGAGCCACCTTGGTAAAGACAAGATTAGCCTCAATATAAGTTTCTACATTGCAAAACTAAAGAGGAAATGAGAAAGAAGAAAAACATATCTCTTTTCTAAGGTACGAGCAATCTTTATAAGGCTACCCTTTATAACCACATTAAGAACATTATCAAGGCATATTTTTTTCTTGTGTGACTTCATAATCTATTTTCCTTTATCCAAAATGGTATCAAGGGGACACTTTTCTATAGGTTATTACTCTAAAGAATAGTTTGGAAGGTTATCTATAGAACTATTTCCACCATAAGAAGGCATAAACTCCCAAATCCTTTTCTTCTACCATAAGTGGATAAGTAATACATAATGTCAGTCTCTTTTTATCTACACAAACAATAAGGAAAAACATTTTAACAAATAAACAATTTACATGCCAAAGCCATAAGAAACCTTAAGATGAAAGAATTCAGGGGCAAGAACTTGTTTTTAAAGGATAATTAATATAGAGTGAGAACTAATCCAAGTCAGCCCTAAGGCATGTGTCATTGAACCCATGATGCAAGCAAAATTTGTCAAATAAGAATCCATAATGACGAGAATTAACATGACAAATGCATGGTACAAAGTATATGAAACATTAAATGTACCAATCGAGACATCATCATCACTATGTATCATAGGAGATCTTGCCTCTCCATGTGTTGTCCATTCGTGTAAAAAGACAAAAGGTTTTTAAAGTCTTACTTGCACTCCAAGAACCCAGGGTAGTTGTTCTATGGTAAAATTTCTCCTTGATGAAACTCACAAAATAACACCCAATGAAACGATAAACTATAAGAATAATGACTTGACACATCTTCAATATAGGTTGATATGCTTGTAGAACTCGTTCAGCTATAGTTAATGACCTTTTATATTACATTTCATCCTTCTATTATGTCCATATAGAGAAACTATAACTCCTTATGAAATTGGGATCAGATAATTATCCTATCTCCCTATGAAATGGAATAGAAAAATTAAATTTAAATGTAATATATAATACTATAACCCTACTTATTGCTCTTATAAATAAAGGTTTGAATGAAGGTAAAGGGGGACATGAGATGATCATTAGAGTTCCAAGAAGGGATCTAAACAAATCAGACTCAGAACCGTTATCAAATATCCTTAGAGCTAAGTCCTTTTCTGGACATTTTTTGTAAACAATATCGACACTCTTTTTGAATACTTTCCTATAAATAAATACAATAATTACGGACTTGCGCTCCTGACCAGTGAGACAAAACATGTTAAAAATCTCTTTGTGTTTTACATATGTATCCTATTCTCATTTACTTACATTATTAATTAATATAAATAATAAAATTATTCAACAATTATAATCATCATTATTATAACTTATTTTCTACAAGACCTTATATAGTCTCGTTGGTTGGTGGACAAAAAATTTCATAAAAATAATTTCAAATACTCGAGTTTTTGGTCTTTTTCATTTGTAAAATTCATACTAAAACTACATAATATCCCTTTAAAAAAAAATAAATTACTTAACAGACACCATTAAATTAATAAACATATTATATATTATTAATTCATCACATTTATATAATTTTGATTTCAAATATACATAATTTTATTACAAATATTAAAAAATGCATTTTATGCAAAATTATAATCTTTCTTATTTCAAAACAAACTTAAAAATAATTAACCCGTCAATTAATACAATAATATTTTTAATATAATAAAGCTCAAAATCAAGTATTTGAAACGTTTGTCTTTACACGAGTAAATTGAAATATATACACAATTAAATTGAAATAATAGAGACTAAAACCAATTAACGCAACTATTGTATGACAAACCAACTTATATGAAATAGTTTCTATAAACAATTATTATTATTATTTTCGAGTCTTATTTAGACCAAGACCAAATCAAAGAACAAGTTTTACTGAGTTTTTTTTTTTTTTTTTTTTTTTTTTGTATTATTGCCCTTGTAATAAGCTGGGGAATTGGGTGGGAGTGGTATGACCTGTTGGCAAATATTTGGGTGTTGTGGATAAGGGATAAGGTTCCTAGCACTTCCCTTCCAACCAAAGTTCTTCATGTGTGACACATCATTTCTCGCTACCACAAATTTCTAATTGAAAGATATCTTTAAAATCTACTCAGCAAATCGAATCAACATTTCTCTTCGCTTGCATATCTCTACGCACATTGCTTTTGTTTCCAAAGTCTAACAAAACACCCCACAAATGGCTGCTGTTGCCTCTCCAATGGCTAGCCAACTAAAGAGCAGCTTCACTTCTTCAGTCACAAGAGGACTTGTCGCACCAAAGGGTATTTCTGGAGCTCCATTTAGACTTGCTCCTTCCAAGAGAACCCCTCGTTTCACTGTCAAAGCCGTTCAGGCCGAAAAGGTAACAAATGATGTTTAATAAGAATTTAGTAATTTTATGTTGTTGTAAACTTGAATTCAGTTTGACCTTCATTTTGATTTCTCCTTTTGTTCAGCCAACTTTCCAAGTTATCCAGCCAATTAATGGTGACCCTTTCATTGGAAGTCTTGAGACTCCAGTGACATCAAGTCCATTGATTGCATGGTACCTATCCAACCTCCCAGCTTACCGGACGGCAGTGAGCCCTCTTCTGAGGGGAATAGAGGTAGGATTGGCCCATGGGTTTCTTCTTGTTGGACCGTTTGTTAAGGCTGGTCCATTGAGAAATACAGAATATGCAGGAGCAGCAGGGTCTTTGGCAGCTGGTGGACTAGTTGTGATCCTAAGTATTTGCTTGACAATGTATGGAATTGCATCATTTAACGAAGGAGATCCCTCAATTGCCCCAAGTCTAACCTTGACAGGAAGAAAGAAGGAGCCTGATCAGTTGCAAACTGCTGATGGTTGGGCCAAGTTCAGTGGTGGATTCTTCTTTGGTGGAATCTCTGGCGTCATTTGGGCATACTTTCTTCTTTATGTTCTCAACCTTCCTTACTTTGTAAAGTAGAGAAAAGAAGATGCAATCATCTAGTTTCTAAACTATCTTCCTGTTATTTATTGTACATCTATCCGTTTGGAATGCTTGTTGCTAAATGAAAAGTCAAATATTTGTCTCTTAATGAACATGCTTAAACTATTGACTATGGTCGAGATCTTGCCAGATCTATTTACCCATATTCATATAATTTTTAAGACAAAATTACTGTTATTTTCAATAAAATTTAAATCAAAATAACATACCACTCAATCTCATTACTTTTGTTCTCATGACTCTTACTCTTCAACAAATAAACTTACTTCGGAAGATGAAGGATGATTTGAGACTTATGCGTTTGTATTGAAGATGTGTTGCAGGAAGAGGATAATGAATGAAGCGTTTAGTTCCTCTCTCTCTTTTTATTATCAGTGTATGATAGGTTATTTAATTACGACAAACTTGTCATTGTTATTTAATTATGTGTGATAGTTTTTTATCATTTCACATTAGAATGGATTTGATACTCTTGTTTAATCATCTCAATAACAATCAAGAAGAGCGTGTAAGCAGGTTTTTGGCTCCACACAAAGTGATTACGAAGTTGTCACCTAAGTGGAAAGGTGGTTATTATTATCCTCACTCACCCAATGAATGGGTTCAAAGAGTTACGTATGATAATAGAAATGTATTAGATATTTACGTTGTCTAGTCTGAAGGTTGACCTCTACTAGGATGATTCATTTAATTGCATTTTAATTGTTATTAGCCATTCTAATTAAAAATACATATGCAACAATTATAAACACACAATAAAGCAAATGCATTACATCAAATAAACAATTAAAAATTAAATTACATTCCCTACAATTCAATTAAAGAAGTAAATTGGATGAAATATATAAATCTTGCAACATCATCAAAAGTTAGATTAAAAAAGCTTGAAAAAAGAAGAAGAGAAAATCACAACCAACCCTTGAATACCCTAGGGTGGTAAGCAAACACTCATGTTGATGGGTGAACACCCTTCACTCTCAAGCGTCCACAAGTCACCACTAGATATATGCAGATATACTAAAACCAACATAAAATAACGAAAACAAAGAAAAATAAAAAATAAGGTTTTCAGGTTTCCTCTCAAGATCTTACTTGCACGTGACTCCTTTAAAACTCCTTATTCAACATGCAGTGACTTGTCATATCTCAAGAACGATTTAGGAACTTAGCACTTCTCTTTGTATTTCCCCAAAAATAATCCCAAAGTGTTTTCCTAAGAATCCTAAAGTGTTTCCCAAGAATAACCCTAAAATGTTTTCCAAGAACCTTAAGGTGTTTTCTTAAGATAACCTTAAAGTGTTTTCTAAGAACCCTAAGGTCTTTTCTTAAGAATAACCTTAAAGTGTTTCTCAAGAACCCTAAGTGTTTATTCTCTCAAAATAATAACTCTCCCTAAATATTTTCTCAAGAGTTTGTGATTGTTGATCTCTATTTATTTTTTAGTTTTCCATATAAATCTATCTTTATATATAGGTTTTTGAAAATCCTAAATTGGTAGAGTTAGATTTCTCTTCCTCTTTGGTTTATCTTCCTTTTTTAGGATTTATCTCCTATTTTTAAGGATTTATCTACTATTAGGGATTTTTCTCCACTTTTGGAGGATTTGAACCATTTAAAATGATTAACTAAATCGGGTAAGTCAATCATAGGCAAATGGTAGTAGTTGTTCACATCTACACATTGGACAAACGTATTTGCCTATCATGAAATCCATAAGCAGATGCATATGAAGAAGGGTCTTTACACAAAAAATGAACGACATCTACACATGTCATAGGGTCTACGCATGAAGCATAAACATCTACATACAATGTCAAAAGAGCTCAAAGTAGGCCTAAATGTGGCTCTAAGGCTACTGTTCAAAGGGAATAGGCTTAATAGGTGTTCTAAGGGTTCTAAGGCTCAGGTTTAAGCATGCCTACCTAGTTCATTTTTTATCTTTAGGTCTTAGGCCTCAGTTTGTCAATAAGAAAACCCTATATGGAAACCTGTAAGCTATCATCATTAGAGAAAACCTAATTGGGTTAAAATTAGGTGTCTACTTAGTTTTTTCCATATTAAATTTGTAAGAACCGATTTTTAAAACGGTATATATGTAAGATTTAATTTACATGAAAAAAAATAAATGAAATTTATCCTAATCCATAGAATCTATATATAGATTATAGAATATTGAATTATAACTTTAATTTAAGGTTTACAAAAGTACACAAAATTCTATGCAAGTTGAAACCAAAAAACTACCCTAAAATTACTTACAATAAAGTGACTAGTTTTTTTACCCCTAAAACCCCCCTGGATGGTAGCTTTTAATATGTCAACCTATGTTGAATTAGATTTTAGGGACGGTCATAGCTAATATATATAGTAGGTTAATAGATTTTTCTATCAAAGATACAATAAACCTTAAGACTCACGATAATGATAGTTACCTAAATTAATAAACCCATAAAATACACTGGGTCATGAATATTGATCACTCTTTAGCTTAACCAATTTAATTTATTATACCATTTAAATTTACCCATTTTATTAAAACAAAATCCAATTAATCTTAGCTTATTTAATTTTCTAACATTCTCCCACTTGTACAACATTAATTGCTAGTTTACAATTTAAAAAATAAAATAAAAATTTTTACTCACAAGTAAATGATTAATTTCAACTTTAATGTGGCCACTTTCAAGAAAATGACATGGTCCAGAGATAACATTTTTTGTACCAATCCGATTAGTATAGCTACTAACAATGAATCGAGGTAATGTTTGTCTTTAATTGATCTATAGATGTTCAAGCATCTGGCATGTTGTAAGAGATAACCTAAGAATATAGATAAAAGTCAAAAACTTCTCTTAATTGGTAAGACCGTAAACAAACAAGAAGGATCGGAAGTTACTAGTTGAGCCACTTAGAGATTTAATCAGGAGACTTCTAGATATATGCTTGCAAAATTGATAACAGTGGAGAAGCAAGCTTTTTCATTGGCGGAGCGACAAGGTTTTAGAGATTATGTTGACACATTACAACTTTTATGGCAACATATTTCATGTTTTACAATTGCTAGAGATTGCATGAAGATTTTCATGAGTAAGAAATTGATGTTAAAAAAATTTGATCTTTGAAGTCTAGGATTGCTCTCACTACCAATATATGGACTTATATTCAAAATCTAAGTTATTTATGCCTAATGACCCACTTTATTAATGATAATTGGGTTTTACATCAAAGAATTTTGAATTTTACAACTGTTGATAGTTGTAAAGGTAAGGAGATCAAAAAAATGGTAGAGTCATGTATTATTGATTGGGGTATTGAGACTCAAGTGTCAACTATTATGATAGATAATGCAATCTCAAAGAACAGTTTAATTTTGAATGGTGATTCTTTTCATATGAGATGAACCACTCATATTATGAATTTGATTGTCAAAGATGGTTTAAGTGAGGATAAAGATTCTATTAGCCATATTCATAATGCGGTTAAGTATGTGAGAAGTTCTCCCACAAAAGCCCCAAGTGTTTGAAAAATGTATCAAAGAAGAAAGGACAAAACTCCACCTATCTCACGTTAGATGCAACAATACAATTTCGAAAAGCTTTTCAAAGGTTGGAAGAAGATGATGCATCATATATCATTGAAATGAAAAATGAAAAATCATTGTTTGATAATTGGGAAATTACTACTGTACTAGCTTAGATATTAAACACATTTTATGAAGCAACAATAAGAATGTATGGTTCTAAATATGTGACTTCTAGTCCTTATTTTAATGAGATTGTTGGAATTATTACTTCTTTCTGTTAGTGGGAAAAAGGCCTTAATCCTCAACTTCAAAATATGGCTAAGAAAATGAGGGAGAAGTTTGACAAGTATACGAAGATATAGATGAAACAAACATGATGGTGTTGATTGTTGTGGTCTTAGATCCTCACTACAAGTTGAATTATGTAAAGTTTTGTTTCAAAAGGATATATGAAAATGACATCGAAGCTATTGAGATGGTGTTTGGCTACCTGAGAAGTATGTTGCAATGAATGTATGATGTGTATGTGGAAGTTTATTCAAGTTTGCATGAAGTTGAAGGTTCAGGTTGCTCTTAGGCTATGGTAATTACAAAACAGTTGTTTAACTATTGCTTTTGATGGTGTTGCTAATCATAGTCAAATAGACAAGCTAAGACATGAATATTTGATGGAGTTACAAGAAGAAAACACGTGCAAACAAAACAGAGTTACAACGTTACTTAGCAGAGAGTTACGAAGGGACTAAAAATGATTCGGATATCTTGGGTTGGTGGAAGATGAATACGCTAAAATTTAAGATTCCATCCCTTATTGCAAGAGATGTATTCGCTGTTCCAGTGTCAATAGTTGCTTCAGAATCAATTTTTAGTACATTGGATCAAGTACGAGATCAATTTCAAAGTAGTTTAAATTCACCAGTTGTGGAAGTTTTAACTTGTGCACAAGATTGGTTCAGATCTTCCCCAACACTAATCCAAGTCAAACATTATTTAGAGGATTTGAAATTTTATAATTTAGGTTAGTTAGATAGTTAATTTAATATATTACTATGTTACCATCAATTGAACAAACTAATTGATTTAGACGATTCGAAACTAATTGATTTTCCTGTATTTAATTTGCAGGGTTGAGTGGCTGGCTTAGCCAAATAAATTCTGAATGCAAACCGTGATGAATGGTAATAAAGACAGAATTTTGAACTTTCATTTATATGTATATAATCGCACTTGGAACACTGGTCATGTTGGATGACTTTTACTCTTTTCCAGCAAACAAAATTGTGTGGTAGGGAAAACAAAAATTTGGATTTCACAATATAGTTGTATAAATATATGACAATGGTCCTTTAACACAAGGACTGTATCAGAGTCATTTGCCTTTCTTATTTTGTTGTGAGACTGAGAAATCTTGATGGATATCACAACCTATGGCGACAATGGAAGTTCAATGAAGTGAGTTTTTCTTTTCGTAATAAAATAAATTGTGTCGCCTTTGTAAAACATATCGTATGATACAATGTTGCAGAAAAATAATTGCTTCGTACTCTTAACGCTTGAAAAAATAGTTTTGTCGGTAACTGCTGCCATTTCTCCTCTCTAACGAATCGCCTTTGGAGTGTTTTTACTGCTCTAGTGATTTTTGAAGCGAATAAACCCAACAATCATCTTCCTTAACGGCCTTTTTCCATCTGTTTTTGAAAATCTGTAACTCAACATAGGACCGTTTTCTCACCTGCACAAATCAGTAGCCCAAATACTGAATCGATGAATACTGATGATCTCTTTCAATAGGTAAATATTTGGAGTCTCAGCAACGATAAGCTCAAGTAAAGTGGGAGTATATGGCTGCCAAATCTTGATAAAAGATACATTTAACTGTGTTTATGGTGATGGGTACTAGAAGAAGCAGGATCTTTACAATGCATACTTACCTCATTTCTGGCGGTAGACTGATTAGACAATGTTACCTGTGAATTCAATGGCCATTAAATCCCACCTGGGAAATGAAAAATTTTCATAAACGCATTGATATCTTAATTTTTCCTGCAAATGTACCTGTTGTTTTGAACCAGGCAAGTTCACATTCTGAGCTACTAGCTCAGGGGTTTCAGGATTTGTCTGCATTGAGGATTGCCATTGTCAGTTTTTTTAATCTGAATTGAAGAAGTACAATACAAGTGTCTGGCTTCTGAATTCAAGGAAAAATCAAGTTTCTGACCTTCTGTACCTGACCTCCAAGTGTTGGAAGACCATAGTGTACTAAGTACTCAGAATCAACAATCCCTATGTTCTTGGTAGGATCGCCCTATTAATCGATATGAGAAGATTAAGATGGTTGTTTAGGAGAATGAGCTGAAAAATGGAAGGCTTGTATACTGGAGGAAACTACCTGTGCACAATAGCCAAGTTGAAAATCCAAGCCCCATGCATGTACCAAGTCATTCTGGCAAAAACATTTTCCATGTAAATCAAGATACAGAAAACCAAATAACACAACTTCCTGAAAGTCTTATATTTATGTTTTAATTGAGAAATTAACAGTCAATCCTCCATTAAACTCTGTTACAACTTCTTGAATGACAGCATTTTGTTGTTGCTAAATTAGTAAGAAGCCATTGCACTCAGTAATAGTTTCCACTTTGTCAAGCCATACCTGAATCAAATGCCATGCGCAACGCCAGGATGCTCTTGAAAAAACAGGTGCCATCATTTCCACAAACCTTTAACATGTAAGATTTTCATTACTCCCAGTAGAGTACATAATTTGAATGTATTTGCATGATCTATTATAAGGGTTTTAAAGCCATAAAATCATATATAATGTGGTCACTGATATACAGCACTGAATTGCAAACTTTTGTACAAAAGTTCTTTTACCCTGTGCAAGGAGGATAGGTGCTGTTTTCATCACACCTTCTTCCACCGCCGATCACCTTAACAATCCTCCTGTTTAACAATGCAAGAGGAACACCGAATTTCAATCCGAAAATATCAAACAGACTATTCCCTTCAATCAAAATTATAATAAGCCACATATTGTAAGCAACTAAAAGCACCACTCTCAGAATTCTATTATATCTTATTTCTTTCTGGAAAACGATATTTTAAAAAGAGATTGAAAACCTGTGCACTCTTGTTCTGTTGTCTCGCGCAGTTAGCTGATGATGCAACTCCGAGTATTCAGGATCAAGGGCTGGCTGTGATATTTCAAGCCCTTCTCCACGAATAATTGAAAGATACCTGCAATTGGGTAATTGAATTCTGAAGATCAATTTTGAACTTTTCATTTAAACAAACAAAAAAGGAAATTTTGAATCAGAGCTAGGATGCATAAATCTGTACCTTTTAGCATTAAAATTGTGAACTCCAAGGTCTTCATCCCACAGGAATATGTAGGCATAGCCTGAAACAATATCTGGATGCAAGAAGCGCTTAGCGAACCACCTGAATCAAGGAAACATTTCAAATATTAAGTTACTGAGAATTAACTTAATCTTTATCTGAAAATTTGGTTTATATTCATAGCTATGGACCATTCACAATTACCACTTAGTTTGATTCATTGCAGACACATGTATGGCTTGAGCATTCCATTCTAAATCCCTCCAATCATCCACAATCCCATCATAGTGAAAAAGCATCACCAGAAATTCACTTAGTGGAAACTGTACCATGGAAGTTAAATGAGAGATTGGATTCAATGAAAGTCTACAATAAATTAAAACTAGAGTGCAAAGTTCATATTTTTCACCTTTTCGACAATTTTATCGACACTTTGTTTTTGCTTTATCCCAGCTGCAATGGCCAATAAGTTCATTGGTGCCTTTGAGTTCTGAGCAAAACATGATAGAACAACATAGTTACTACACTTGATGATATTGATATATGAACATCGATTATGTATTATACAGAAATTTAATAACTTCTGCATTCTGCTACAGAAATCTATTTATCACTGACCTTTTCATTTCCAGGGCCTGATAATGGTCGCATTTTCAAATCAGACGTGCTGGAAACAATGCCTTTAGGCAGTGTCTCGCTTCCATATGACCTAACTTGAGTCTGAATACATAAAATAACAACTCATCAAAAGCTAAAGCTTCTCGATGCATACCGTATTAATAAGAAAACAGAACAAAATTGACATACCTCACACATCTTAGACCTTGAAAGCCCTCCCCAACGGGAAATCACCTGTTCATAGAAGCCCCACTATTAGTTAAATACAGCAACTGTTCGGTTGACATCCGGAACAGAGAACAAATCATCTAATAAACATCTGCTAACATATTAAACCAGTATACCCTGGCCCACTGTAATGCCCATCTCAGGCTTAGAATGCGTCCCTCTAGATTCGAGGCTAAGACTTCATGCTTGCTACTTTAGTTCCATTTCCAATGATGAAGTCATGGTTCACGACTCCAAAATATCTTCACAGTGGGCGGGTTGTTACAATATCAATGTAAGATCATAGGAGAATTCTGTTAATACCTCTTTACAGTTTGAGATGGCCAATAAGAAAGCTGCAGCGAGCAATATCAATGTAAGGAAGCAACGAAATGATCTCTTCTTCTTGCGTTCAACCTTCGGATATATCTGAAATCAAGAGGAAATCAGAACAAAAGGAACAAACATATGTATATTGCATATGCATATAAAGATAGAACACAGAAACTTAACAGAAGTTGACATATTCTTCCTAGACTTCATAGTCCATGCATGGAATTGTGTGAATGGGATAATAAAAGTAAGAATATTAATTCTAAAGAAGATGATAAAAAGCAATAGTTAAGTTACTTAGGACCTAAAAAGTCAGTCCTAGAAGTTAATGCTCATGTGTTTCATCCGGTTCTCTTGTAACGCACGATCTAAAGTGCTCTTTGCGTGATTATGACTCTCAAGTTTATCCTCAAATTGCTGTCATTTGAAACCTGCAATCCCATCACTTTGATAGATTTAAAAACTCAGCTCATATCCAGTTGATTTTGTGAATATGTTTCAAAGTTTATCAATAAATCCTGGCATGTAGGTTTATATTTGAGAGTTTGAATTTTAAGATTTTCAACTGAAATTTATGGTTTCGGTGGAGATGGGCAAATGGGGGCCCTTATTGATTAGGGCCCAAATTGAGCCCCAGTTTAGGCCTCAGGCAGGGGCTTGGCAAGCTGATCTTAGATTGGGTCCTTAGGCCCTTATGTTTTTTAATATTGTTTTTTATTTTATATTAAAATTAAAATTATATTATGTTATATTATAAATTTAATTGATTGAATTATATTAATTAATTAATATAAAATTTTAACTATTATTTGTAAAAATGAAAATGGTATTTGGTATTTAAAAATAATTATATTTATATGTATGTATATTGTAACTAAATGATTCATACATACTAATGATTTAGAGTAAAAAATTACAATGTATGCAAATTACATATTTCCATTTACAAGTAAATAAATGAAACAATAATTGAATTTATTACAATAAATAAACTAAATAGTATTATCATTAGTCGATATTTTATTATCTTCCAAGCTTGTGTCTAAATAAGTTGAGTAATTTAAGATTTTCAAGATGATGTTGTAGTCTTATATCATCATGTATTCAATCATGCAAATACATAATCACCTCAACCATCTTTTCAGATAAAGAACATCTTTTATCTCTAATATGCAATTACTAATTGAAAACACTAACTCAAACACAATCATATAAATTGTGATGAATAAAATATCATATTTTATTTGGGCTACAATGGAGAATTGACTTGCATTTTGTATCCACCATTGAAACTAGAATTGGATTCAAGTCATACTAAGTGTGAGTTTGGGCTTGCTTAAATTTGATTTAACTTAAGGAATTCAAGTTTGAGCCCAAGCTTGAGCCCAGAGCTCAAACTTGATATGAAGAGCTAAGTATGAGTTCAATTCGAGTTTAACTCATTACTGTAACAAAATTAAATTCATTTAACTTTCCAATGTGTATTTTAATAGATGGATGGAGTGCACATTTATAATGTGTTTTTATAATGGGTAGGTTGGTATTTATAATATTTACTAATAAATTATAATGAGTGTGAGGGTGCTTATTTATAATGTTCATTTAAAATGAATGTACTAGAAAGGTTGGTATTTGTAATGCATATTGATAAATTATAATGTATTCAACTGACTTATGTTTTTCCTATTAGTAAGATAAAGAGCAACGACCTAACAAGTTTATCTGTCCAAAAGAGATAGACTTTTCAAACGTTATTGTTCTCCTTTTTTATAACCTTATGCTTTAGGGCCCTAATCGCATGTTGTGTTCTCTACCTAAAGAAGAGTTTACAATGATGCAGTCATAACTCTATATAGAAAATAAATTATAAGGTTTTAAAGTTATTTATTGTCAAGGATATTGCTTTGTTGCATTATATATTTCATGATCTTCATGATTGTAAACAATAATAATAATGTTGCAATAAAGGTCCTTATTGACTTCAATTTTCAAAGTTGGATGTAAGATATTGAGTTTGCATTGCTAATTAATGGTATAGTTTTGGTCCAACAAGTTGGTGAGCCACCCAATCCTAAAATAAAAACTCAATTGAACAAAAGAATTTAAGTGTTAAGGAATTTGTCGAAGAGGTTAGTTAGAAGTATAAGAAATTTGACAAAAATTGAAGTTGATTCCTAAGTCATATGATTGAGATAATGCATACCAATATGAAATAAGTTCAAAAGGAAATGATATTCAATCTAAGCTTAATAACCATAAGATTCTCATAATAGATTGCTTCATATTGACAAATCTTTGTCAAATCAAGATTGCTTATATAGTTTGTAAGATCCGAAGGTTAGATTCATCTTTTAGGCTTCTAATCTAGGGTTAGATTGAGATTGATGAGAACTCTAGGGTTGTGAGAGAGTTTTGGGGTGAAATAGATGTTTTCCTGAGTTATGTGGCTTTTGCATGGGTCATGTTGAGTGGATTCGCATACAAGCGCGAGAAAATGCTAGTAGTGCATTTTTCCAACCATGCACGCCCGGGCATGTTGAGGCCCGTGCATGTTGAGGTGCATGCCCGTGCATGCGTTATGTTTCAGTCGCCTTGGTTTTAAGTTAAGTTTATTTAGTTCCAGCTCATTTTTCACCCAAAGTTGCTACTTGATTTCAAAGATTAGCAACCCTAGGAAGGAAGAGCAGCAACCAGGACCTTCCAATCCAGATTGAGAGTGTGTTTTGCTTGAGAGAGAAAGCATGTCAAGAGGTAAGTGTTTCTTATCTCTTTCCCTTTTACTTTGATGTGTTTGTGGTATGTTTTGGATGACATTAGTTTGATTCTAGCATACTTGTTAGCTTAGTTTACATGTTTGATGATTTGAGATGATGATTTGATACATATATATATAATATGTATGAGAATATGTGTATATGTATGCTTTTGTAATGGGTTGGATGATTGGTTGATAATTGGTTGTGTGATCGGAAGTTATGATGGATGAATTGTGTGTATATGAAGTGTTGTGTATGTGAGAAATGGCTAATTTACTTCTAGCATGAGATTTGGTTGGGAA
The DNA here is from genome assembly GCA_026122585.1 of Anacardium occidentale. Taxonomy (NCBI): domain Eukaryota; kingdom Viridiplantae; phylum Streptophyta; class Magnoliopsida; order Sapindales; family Anacardiaceae; genus Anacardium; species Anacardium occidentale. The sequence goes on from JAJEJH010000309.1 coordinate 219,927, forward strand.
TAAGCTTGATTCCTGTCGGCCATGTTGATGTAAAGTGCGATGCACACCAGTGCACGCGTAGCGCATGCCCGTGCGTGCTATATTTTGCATGGTCATGGCCATGTTCACGTACCCGTGCATAACTTAGAATTGTAAGGTCACGACCGTGCATGTTCATATCATGACAGTGCACCAAGAGAAAATGAGAAAATACAGAAAGATCACAGAACCTTACACGACCACATGCACGACTGGTTCACGATCCCTTGCAAGCGTGTGCATGCCCTTGCGCTAGACACAGCACGCCCGTGCGTCAGGCAGAAAAGAGAAAATAAAGCATAAAATGAGAAATGTGTACAGTGAAAGCTATTTATTTGATTAAAAAACAGTAAAATGAGCTCAGATAAGAATAAATGATGCATCATATACATAGCATTGCATAGCATGCCATACAGAGTTTTTAAAAAAGAATCCAAAGATTCGAATTCATGTTTTCAGTAAAAAAACATTGATTTCAAAGGTGAATACGATGGGACACCTGTGAGTTTCAACACACCCATTGCATCAAGAGCTATTGCTCATTATTAGCCCTATGTATTGGCATATGTCGGGGTGTTCAATTAGTAGATTATAGTTTTTCTGATCCAAGGATTAGATGCACTGTATTATAACGCGAGGCGCTTAGTTTAGTTATGAGATTTAGAGGCATCATGTGACCCATACAGTTTATGGTGCCTGTTTGCATAGAAAACTCATATGGTCAGGGTGTCGAATCCATGTATTCATCAGTCTGTGCAGCATAGCAGGTACCTTCGGGTACACAGTTTTCAGATCAGCTTTACATATATATTTTCAGATATAGGATCCTAGGATCCAACATCAATTTTTAGTAAACAGTTTTCAGAAAACTATTTTTAGTATACAGGCCCAAGTTTAGTTATGTTTTCAGCATGTCATTTTCACATGACATATACAGTAGCATATCATTCAGAGAATAATAAGACAATAATGAAACAGTAACTCAGTAAGAAACAATATACATCTAAAATATGAAATAATCGTGTAATGACACACGAATAACAGAATCAGTAAATATTTTGAATATATGAAAAGCCACGTAATGATACGTAAACCCCAGAAAACAAATACAAGAACAATAAAGTTATGAATAGCAGAATGAAAAACTAAGATTTAAGTGATTACACGTAGGGACCAGTTTGGTTTTCCTCCCGTGTATATAAATGTCTTCAGAATATGATGTTGTGGCATTCCTCAGAAGAGGAATGGTTTAGGGTCAGAGATAGGAGATACTTACTAGGTCAATATATCACTCACTCCCTACTTTCCATTCTCTTACAGGTCAGTATTTTAGGGGTTGAGAGGAGGAGATGACTGTCGTCTGGGATCCATTTTGCTTCAATTTTGTAGCATGTTTCGGTTTGCATACTTTTCAGTTTTACTTGCATATGATTATACATGTTTAATCATACATTTACTTTGTAAATATTTTTACAATATATGAAATAAAGTTTTTGGGCATTATATATAGATGTATACATATGCACCACATGTTTTTCGTTGCAGCATTTCAGTTCAATTTAGGTATTTCTGTTAGGTATTATTGGTAATATTTTCTTATTTATTGATATTATATTATTATTAAATTATAGAAAAGTAGTAAACAGTAGTACCCAGCAAGAGTGCCTACATAGTTTAAAATCAAATGTAAAGTTTTATTAATTTCATTCCTAAATGTGTTGTTGAATAAAACAAGCACAAAAGTAAGAAGAACAAATAACCAATTTAGTTGCTCGGTTAAATTATAAAGGATAGACCAATAATAAGGAATGTGAATCCTTTAGACCAAAAATGGAATGTAAATCCTATATACCAAATAAGGATACAAGTTTTAGGATGTGGAGTTGGTCAATAGATTAAGACTAAATAAGAAGGATTTCACATCTAGTTTTACAAATGATTTGGATGTTAAAGTTAGAAACATAGTCATAATTGGTATTTTGCAAAATTTTTAGAATTTTTGGACTTTAAAAATAAAAGTGTAGCTAAAAACCTTAACCATAGCCTTATAAATATTACGGTAAAATAATGAGCATAGTAAATTTGGCTAAGTATATATAAGGTAAAACAATCAAAATAGCATGGAAATCTATGCCAAAGATTTCCTTTGAGTTTTGAAATTAAAAAAAAAAAAAAAACCCTCAAACTTAGACAATTTTGAGTTTATAGAGGCTTTATATTATTAGAAAATTTCATCGTGACCTAACATTAATTAATATTTTGATTTATAAAACCGGGTAATTAAAATAGTTCAATGACATATTATAAATGGCTTAAAGTAATCAATAAAGTTGAGTTTATTACACTACACAATTTATTATTTAAGTAGACGGTTAAGTGTAGACTTTGGATTATTGGGTTTTAATGTGCGTCAAATAATTCACTATAAATTAGCTAGGTCCCTACTCCACCAATATACATAGATTTTCCTATTAAAAATCATCATCATGGAGGTTTTAGGAGTTAAAGACCTAGTTATTATATTCACTGAATCTGTGGCAAATTTCAAAGGATTCCACATGTTCACTAAAATTTATTTATAAACTAATATTGAATTATTTAATTACTTGATTTTATTGAACCAAAATTATAATTAATGTTAGCTTATATCAGTACATGTTCTAAAATTCTCCCATTTGAGCTAAATTGATTTATTTTATTTTATTTTTAAGAAAAATAAAACAATTTTTAACTTTGGAGTAACTAACATCTTTATTTTTAAATGGCCACTATTTAAAAAAACAGGTCCAAAGATGAAATTACACTAAATCAATAATTTAATTACTATGATTACCAATAATGAACCATGATATTATTAATGTCTTTTATTAATATAAAATTATTTATGATCATAGTTACTAATAATCAGATCAATGTAAAATAGTAATCTGAGAATGTGGTAAAAATAATGTCTAATTATGTAATCTGAAATAACGCATTGTCTTTGTTAGTTTTCTTTATGATGTCTTTTAAATCTTTATATTTCAAAAGAAATAAAAGAAATTTATTTGCTTCTAATGAAGTTATGATTTTAATCAAGTTTGTATGCTTCAACCTTATTCGAAATATCATGAACCATAAAGATACAACTATCATATTCATATGAATTCTCTTTCTAATAACGTCATAATAAAGGACATTTCATATGAATTCTCTTTCAACCTCGTTATGTAGATAATGCTTGATGCTAACCTTATTTCCTATCACAACAAAAATATTATTATCTTGTAATTCTACATGTTGAGCCTTTGGAGCACACATTTCATGTATCCATTTTGAGATAAGTAAAAAAAGTCCACAAGTTCTATTATAGTGGATCTTAATACTAATAACAAGTGATGTATCTCCAAGATTCTTCGCATCAAAAGCCTTGGATAGAACTAGTCTGGTCTTATGAAACAAACAGATACCATTACTACCAATATAAAAAGTCATACCATGAAGATAAATTTGCTCCCACTGATCTTCATGTACTTATATTAATCTAGTTTATTCTTTATGAAGTCATGTTTAATTACATTTTATTAAATTTGAGATACCACTATAAAAAAGTCTACTTTAAACCATAAATAGACCTTGTTAGTTTTCTTACCAAAAGCTCTTTACTTTTGCTTTTAGTAAAAGTGATTACACCATATAAACTCCTTCACAAATATTTTCATTTAGATTAGTGATATTAATAGCTATTTGCTGAAACTCTAAACCATATGAGCTACTAGTGTTATTAGGATTTTGATTGAGTTTTTGGTAGAAACCAAAGAGAATATATCATCTATATCTTCTTTTTTAGTAAAACCTTTTGTAAGCTATCTTGCCTTATACTTTTTGTTCTATCTTTAAAGTCTTTTTAGTCTTATAAACCCATTTGCCACTTGCGAGTTTATAACTACCAAGTAATTCCATAAGATTTCATACCTCATTATCATCCATAAACTTTATTTTCATTGAGATACACATTGCAATACTTAATAATAACAAATAATTCTTCTCTAGTTATAACATCTAGAGGTTAAAATGGTATTTCTAGGCCATAATCATAGGTAAGAAAGAAATTTTATAGCCTAAGACTTGATTTAGGTAAGTTTTGGGAGTATAATAGTCTTTTTTAGAAACTTTATATGTAGCATGTGAGAGGAGCACGATCGTGCATCTTTAGACACATAACTGTACGTCTTTACTTTCATGCATGCTTGTGTATCTTGTTGCACGCTAGTGCATGCCTATTGATATATAAAGCTTAGTTTTATAGTGGATTTCCCTAATTCTTTCTCCTTTCTTCCTCTCTAAACAACCCTAAACAAATTTAGAAAGAGATCAGCTAGCTTTTAATAGCCAATCTAGTTAGGATTTAGCCAGAGATAGAGAGATTAAAGCCATTATCTGTTCCAGGTAAGTATTTCTTTACCTCTTTCCTTATTTTATAGGTATATAGCCTCTTAGATAGATTATTTAGTAATGTAAGCATTTTTCCAATTTATTAGCATGATTATCACATGATGATGATGAAATAAAAGAGAAATTTAGAGGTAGAAGCATGCTTAGTGTCCCTTGATGCATATGTGTGTGTGTGTGTGTGTTTAAGGGTTTAGAAACATGTTAGACTATATTTGACCGTGATTAATGGGGAAAATATGTTTATAACAGTGTGTTTTGTATGAATATGAGCATTAAGATTTATTTGATTTTTTTATAAAGATCTAATAATATATTATATATTGGCTAAATTCTCTTTTGAAAACATATACAATATAGTTTCACTCATTAAAAATTGTCGTTGAGAAAGGGTTTCAGGGGAAAATTAGTCACTTCTTTGTACGTAGATGATGTGAATTATCATTTTTATAATTTAATATTTGTTTATGTAAATTAATTTTTTTGTTTACATCTATGCTCATAATAGTATCAGGAAAAAACAGTGTTTATAATATGAATTTTGAGTGTAGGACAAAAGAGATAAGAAAATCTAGCTTCATCGTCCAAGTCAATGGTTGGCACAAGCAAGGGAGGAACCGGAGAGCGGTATACCAGTCACCTTGACACGAAGTATTTCGAACATAGTTGAGAATGTTAGCGACCAATGAAGAAATCAGTCTGTATTCCTTCCATTCTTTCAGCCTACTCAGTAGCATTAAAATGGTTTTTCAGTCAAAATCCGATAAAAATTAAATTAATAGCGACTAGAACAACCACTCTATAGTCATCAACATCACAATGACGATTTTCACAATTTGAAAGGTGAACAAATTAAAAAAAAAAAAAAAAACAGAAAAAGAAAATGTAATGATGAAGTTAAACGGCTCCCTTTGAAATATATGGGAATCCACGTGTTTCATCAGAGGCATAAAGATTTCGTCACTTTACTCATTTTAGTCGCCTATGCTTTATTTCAACCTCTTATTTCAAATTTTGTTGTACCATCAACATCAGTTATTTTTATGAAATGGGGCCTCCCAACTTTACGTTAAAATAACAACAAAGAGACTTGTTATTAGGTAACTTCTCCGGTAAATTGCTATCTTCATCGGTTTTAGATTAATGTTTGAGTAATCACTATTTCCCACCCACTAAATCCCTAAACTACAAACACCTATCCAAAATCCAATTTTATTCAAAAAAAAAACTGGTAGAAAGGCATAAATATCATTTTTCCTCCAGAATTTCGAAAAAAGAAATTATCAGCTTAGACTGTAGAAGCACACTAAAAAATACGTGATTTGATTTAAATCGCATCAAATAAATGCAATATGATAAAATTATGTTTTTTCTCGAGTATAATTATGCTTAAATTGCACCTAGAGAAGTGCGCTCACATTGGATCAAACATGTCTAGCGTAATTTAGATAACTTTGACCATTTTTTGCTCATTGATTATGATTTTGACCTTTTTTGTCATGAATTACTTCATGCAAGGGATTAATTAGCATCTTAAGCAAATTATTATTATTAATTAGCAACTTAATTATATTTTTATCATCATCAAAACATCAAGGGTTCAACAAACATCATTAAGATAACAAATATTATACAACTCCTAATAGTCATAGAATCCCTCTTATTCAATTAAACTTTTAACTTTGTCTTGGGTAATTCATTAACTCGCTAGGCCAAATCCACGCACTTAATTAGTAGTGTAAATTCAATAACTTACAACCAATGCTAGTTAAAACTGTTATTGTGACATTATTATTATTGTTCACAGTAATAAAGCCTATAAAAATAAAATGCAACAAAGTAATATCATTGGCAATAAGTAACTTCAAAACCTTATAAACTATTATATATAAGGGTTACTAACTGTAAGACCCGCCGCCACGAGTACCCCTGCTGCTGAAAACTGAATGGGCCTTTTATTAATAATCTAAAAATCTGGGTACCCGCGACGGGAATCCTACGAAAATAAAATAAACTTTCTGAAACTATACAATTCTACACATGCAGAAGCGAAACTGAATATACATCACTGAAATATACATAGTTGTTCTGTACAATGGGCTCATACTGGCCTTTACACAAATACATATAATGTTTCTGTACATCTGGATAACATACACAAGATACATATGACCACACAGGTCTAAAACTGAAATACATACAACTGCGATCGGGGTGTGTGTGCATGCCCTCTCCGTCAGCCTCGATCCAACTGCTCCTTGGAGCCAGCACGAACACCTGAAAGGATGGAAGAAGGAGGGGGATGAGTGATAAAGATCACCCAGTAAGCGCTCCTTACTTCCCTCAATACCTAAGCAAGCACAAACAATCATATAAATCAAACATACCTGGGCCTCGACCCTAATCATATATCTATGCACTTGCTGGAGTCTGAAAACTGATCATCTGGATCTCATTCATTTAATATTATCATATAAAGTCATGTCATGATATGTATGTCATGTCATGTTAACTGAAAAACACTGGATGCATGCATCTGAATACTGAATCTGAATGTACCCGAAGGTACCTACTATGCTGATCAGACTGGGTGGAACACAAGGATTCGACATCCTGGCCATGTGGGCTGAACATTCTAGCTACTGGCTAGAAAGCTACTGAATAATAACTGCTGAATAATAATTGCTGCCCAATCTGACGGGTGTCAGATGGTAAAATCTGAATCTGAAATACTGCTGAGCATTTCTGACTGGTGTCAGAAAGCTGGATCCCACAGATGACTCTTCGTATTCACCCTATACTCTTCCCCGTACATCGGGTTCTGAATACTAAATACTACTGAATTCGGATCCCCTGATCCTTTCTGAAACTACATGCCATGTCATGATATGCACATGCAGCTTATTATCTGATTTCATGCTCAATTGATGCTTATCTGAAGCCAATTAGCCCTTTTTCTGAATTCGCATGCTTAATTTCTCATTTTTAATTCTTTTTCTGAAAAACTGCTGATGCACAGGTGTGCATCAAAGTGCACGGGCATGAGCCAGGACGCACGGGACCGTGCGCTGGTCGTGCGCCTGGTCGTGCAAGCTATTGAAATTTACTATTCACTTTCACTGAAAATGCTTACGCACAGGCGTGCACTACGGAAGGCACGGGCGTGCGTCTGGAAAACTGGTCGTGCACACAGCGTGCACACGGGCGTGCATCTGGAAAAACAAAGGCTTACGGCCATGCCATACAGGCGCACGGCCGTGCGTCTTGTTCTTCAACAAGAGCACCGCTTAGAAAATGCATCAAAACTCATGCCATTTCATATCCATTCACCAATTCACATAAATAACACATTTCCAGCACCTCAAACAACACAATTCAAGCTTCATAAGCAACATGCATCATCAATCATGGAATCTACCATGGAAACATCTTCTTTCTCTCTCCCAAGCCATACATACACACATGCACAATCCAAGGATGGAAATCCATCAACCCAATCAACATGCATTGGCATATAACCCTTCTCAACATATTTCAACATGCAAAGAACACATCCATGGCATCAAAAAGCACATAACAAGCCGGGAAACTCAAGGAAAAGGTAAGAGAACACTTACCTCTCTCCATGCTTCGGAAGGCTTCTTTTTACACTAATCTCTTTGCTCTCTAACCGGATTAGGGGCAACCGGCTGCTGGATTTCCTCTCTAGGAATGGGAGCTGCAAATGGAAGAGAGAAACCTTGGCTAAAGAGAAAACTTGGGTGAGAAAAATGGCTAAGTTGACCACGGCTCACTTATATATTATGCCACGCACGGGCGTGCATCAATGATGCACGAGCGTGCACAAGGGAAAATGAACTTAATTCATTTTCTGCGCATTCGTACGATCGGATCCTTTCAAAAGGATTCGTACGAAGGCCACACGGCTCTGAAAACTTACTAACTCACCCCTGAACTCTGCTAGACTCCCAATCTCTCTCTGAATCTCATTTCTAACCCCGAAACTCTCCCCTAAGGGCCTTTCTAACCTGGGATACTACACTAACACATCATCATAACCTTTGCTTTGGATAGAGAATACGAAATACAATTAGTACCCTTAAGCACAAGGTTACCAATAATGAGAACATATAACTTTTGGAAAATCTACCTCCTTTAGGTAGATAAAACCCCTAGGTTATTATTTTATTTCTCGAAAATGAGAAAAATATATGTTAATTGAGAAATCCAATGTAATTTCATGATTACCTTATGCAACCATTAATTTAACACACATAATAACCATATTTGGGTAGAAAATTATATGCATCAAAATTGAAGAATGTCTTTATCATTGAATATAGAAAATTTACAAGTTTCAATGACTGCAATATTTTGGCAATTAAACATTCTAAGAACTTGCATCAATTTCCATTGAAACTAAATCATATTGTCAACATTAAGATTTCATGAGATAGATTACAAAATTATCTTGGACAATTTTAATATGCAAGTATTGTAACAAATACATATATCAGACAACGATAATTATTGCTTTCATGTGTACTTACATGGACCATAAGTCTTTGATGCATTTCACAATTTATTACTTGCCTTTCGCACTTTATAGTTTGCTTCCTTGAACCTTTAATTTTTGTCAGTAATCGCTGCCATTTCTCCTCTGTACGCCTTTCGAGTGTCATTACTGCTCTAGTGATTTTTGAAGTGAATAATCCCAGCAATCATCTTCCTTAACAGCCTTTTTCCATCTGTTTTCGAAAATCTCTAACTCAACATAGGACCGTTTTCTCACCTGCACAAATTAGTAGCCCAAATACTGAATCGATGAATACTGATGATCTCTTTCAATAGCTATATATTTTGGAGTCTCAGCAACGATAAGCTCAAGTAAAGTGGGAATATATTGCTGCCAAATCTTGATAAAAGATACATTTAACTGTGTTTATGGTAAATTAGTAGTAGAAGAAGCAGGATCTTTACAATGCATGCTTACCTCATTTCTGCCGGTAGACTGATTAGACAATGTTACCTGTGAATTCAATGGCCATTAAATCCCACCTAGGAAATGAAAAATTTTCATGAACACATTGATATCTTAATTTTTCCTGCATATGTACCTGTTGTTTTGAACCAGGCAAGTTCATATTCCGAGCTACTAGCTCAGGGGTTTCAGGATTTGTCTGCATTGAGGATTGCCATTGTCAGTTTTTTTAATCTGAATTGAAGAAGTACAATACAAGTGTCTGGCTTCTGAATTCAAGGAAAAATCAAGTTTCTGACCTTCTGTACCTGACCTCCAAGTGTTGAAAGACCATAGTGTACTAAGTACTCGGAATCAACAATCCCTATGTTCTTGGTAGGATCGCCCTATTAATCGATATGAGAAGATTAAGATGTTTGTTTAGGAGAATGAGCTGAAAAATGGAAGGCTTGTATACTGGAGGAAACTACCTGTGCACAATAGCCAAGTTGAAAATCCAAGCCCCATGCATGTACCAAGTCATTCTGGCAAAAACATTTTCCATGTAAATCAAGATACAGAAAACCAAATAACATAACTTCCTGAAAGTCTTATATTTATGTTTTAATTGAGAAATTAACAGTCAATCCTCCATTAAACTCTTTTACAACTTCTTGAATGACAGCATTTTGTTGTTGCTAAATTAGAAAGAAGCCATTGCACTCAGTAATAGTTTCCACTTTGTCAAGCCATACCTGAATCAAATGCCATGCGCACCGCCAGGATGCTCTTGAAAAAACAGGTGCCATCATTTCCACAAACCTTTAACATGTAAGATTTTCATTACTCCCAGTAGAGTACATAATTTGAATGTATTTGCATGATCTATTATAAGGGCTTTAAAGCCATAAAATCTTATAGAATGTGGTCACTGATATACAGCACTGAATTGCAAACTTTTGTACAAAAGTTCTTTTACCCTGTGCAAGGAGAATAGGTGCTGTTTTCATCACACCTTCTTCCACCGCCGATCACCTTAACAATCCTCCTGTTTAACAATGCAAGAAGAACACCGAACTTCAATCCGAAAACATCAAACAGACTATTCCCTTCAATCAAAATTATAATAAGCCACATATTGTATAAGCAACTAAAAGCACCACTCTCAGAATTCTATTATATCTTATTTCTTTCTGGAAAACGATAATTTTCAAAGAGATTGAAAACCTGTGCACTCTTGTTCTGTTGTCTCGCGCAGTTAGCTGATAATGCAACTCCGAGTATTCAGGATCAAGGGCTGGCTGTGATATTTCAAGCCCTTCTTCACGAATAATTGAAAGATACCTGCAATTGGGTAATTGAATTCTGAAGATCAATTTTGAACTTTTCATTTAAACAAACAAAAAAGGAAATTTTGAATCAGAGCTAGGATGCATAAATCTGTACCTTTTAGCATTAAAATTGTGAACTCCGAGGTCTTCATCCCACAGGAATATGTAGGCATAGCCTGAAACAATATCTGGATGCAAGAAGCGCTTAGCGAACCACCTGAATCAAGGAAACATTTCAAATATTAAGTTACTGAGAATTAACTTAATCTTTATCTGAAATTTGGTTTATATCCATAGCTATGGACCATTCACAATTACCACTTAGTTTGATTCATTGCAGATACATGTATGGCTTGAGCATTCCATTCTAAATCCCTCCAATCATCCACAATCCCATCATAGTGAAAAAGCATCAACAGAAATTCACTTAGTGGAAACTGTACCGTGGAAGTTAAATGAGAGATTAGATTCAATGAAAGTCTACATAAATTAAAACTAGAGTGCAAAGTTCATATTTTTCACCTTTTTGACAATTTTATCGACACTTTGTTTTTGCTTTATCCCAGCTGCAATGGCCAATAAGTTCATTTGTGCCTTTGAGTTCTGAGCAAAACATGATAGGACAACATAGTTACTACAATTGATGATATTGATATATCCTGAAACACCTCTTTTTTAACATCGATTATGTATTATACAGAAATTTAATAACTTCTGCATTCTGCTGCAGAAATCTATTTATCACTGACCTTTTCATTTCCAGGGCCTGATAATGGTCGCATTTTCAAATCAGACGTGCTGGAAACAATGCCTTTAGGCAGTGTCTCGCTTCCATGTGACCTAACTTGAGTCTGAATACATAAAATAACAACTCATCAAAAGCTAAAACTTCTCGCTGCATACCGTATTAATAAGAAAACAGAACAAATTGACAAACCTCACACATCTTAGACCTTGAAAGCCCTCCCCAACGGGAAATCACCTGTTCATAGAAGCCCCACTATTAGTTAAATACAGCAACTGTTCGGTTGACATCCGGAACAGAGAACAAATCCATCTAATAAACATCTGCTAACATATTAAACCAGTATACCCTGGCCCACTGTAATGCCCATCTCAAGCTTAGAATGCGTCCCTCTAGATTCGAGGCTAAGACTTCATGCTTGCTACTTTAGTTCCATTTCCAATGATGAAGTCATGGTTCACAACTCCAAAATATCGTCACAGTGGGCGGGTTGTTACAATATCAATGTAAGATCATAGGAGAATTCTGTTAATACCTCTTTACAGTTTGAGATGGCCAATAAGAAAGCTGCAGCGAGCAATATCAATGTAAGGAGGCAACGAAATGATCTCTTCTTCTTGCATTCAACCTTCGGATATATCTGAAATCAAGAGGAAATCAGAACAAAAGGAACAAACATATGTATATTGCATATGCATATAAAGATAGAACACAGAAACTTAACAGAAGTTGACATATTCTTCTTAGACTTCATGGTCCATGCATGGAATTGTGTGAATGGGATAATAAAAGTAAGAATATTAATTATAAAGAAGATGATAAAAAGCAATAGTTAAGTTACTTAGGACCTAAAAAGTCAGTCCTAGAAGTTAATGCTCATGTGTTTCATCTGGTTTTCTTGTAACGCACGATCTAAAGTGCTCTTTGCGTGATTATGACTCTCAAGTTTATCCTCAAATTGCTGTCATTTGAAACCTGCAATCCCATCACTTTGATAGATTTAAAAACTCAGCTCATATCCAGTTGATTTAGTGAAAATGTTTCAAAGTTTATCAATAAATCCAGGCATGTTGGTTTATATTCTAGAGTTTGAATTTTAAGATTTTCAATTGAAATTTATGGTTTCGCTAGAGATGGGCAAATGGGGGCCCTTATTGGTAAGGCCCAAATTGAGCCCTAGTTTGGGTCTTAGTCAGGGGCTTGGCAAGCTGGTCTTATATTAAGTCTAAGCCACTTATATTTTTTAATATTATTTTTATTTTATATTAAAATTAAAATTATATTATGTTATATTATAAATTTAATTGATTGAATTATATTAATTAATTAATATAAAATTTAATTGATTGAATTATATTAATTAATTAATATAAAATTTAATTGATTGAAATTATTGTTCTTTTATTTAATAAACTGGAAATTGGGTACCCGCTACAGGAATCCTAAGAAAATAAATCCTGCTGCTAACTTACAATTGCATGCAGAAGCTGAAACTGAAACTGATTACAAATATACAATGAGCTCATACTAGCCTTTTTCATATATGTATAATGTTTCTGTACACTGTTCTTTACGTCAAGTATATACAAAATACATACAAGACCCATCAGGTCCAAAAACTGAAAAGTACACATGAGAACTAGTGTGTGGGGTCCCCTCTCGCAAGCCTCAATCCACCCGCTCCTCGCCAACAGCAACAAAACCTGAAAAGGAAGGAAGAAGGAAGGGATGAGTGATAAAGATCACCCAGTAAGCGTTCTTTACTTCCCTCAACCCAAGCAAGCAACAAACACTGCATACATACCTGGCCTCGGCCCTAATTATACATCTAGTCGCTTACTAGCACGGAACCTGATTTATCTAAATGCTTACTGATTTCTGTATTTCATTATTAATGCATGTCATGTCGTAATGTCATGTCATGCTAAACTGGAAACTGAACTGACTGATGATGCATGTGTCTAAATCTATAGGTACCCAAAGGTACCTGTTGTATTGATCAGGCTGATAAACACAAGGATTCGACATCCTAGCCATGTGGGCTAAACAGTCTAGCTACTGGCTAGAAAGCTGAATGAGAAATGTTAGACAATCTGGCTAAATTCTCTTTTGGAAACATATACAATATAGTTTCATTGATTAAAAATTGTGGTTGAGAAAAGGTTTCAGGGGAAAATTAGTCACTTCTTTGTACGTAGATAATGTGAATATCATTTTTATAATTTAATGTTTGTTTATGTAAATTAATTTTTTTGTTTACATCTATGCTCATAATACTATCAAGAAAAAAGCATGTTTATAATATGAATTTTGAGAGTAGGACAAAAGAGATAAGAAAATCTAGCTTCATCGTCCAAGTCAACGGTTGGCAGAAGTAAGGGAGGAACCGGAGAGCGGCATGCCAATCAGTCCGTATTCCTTCCATTCTTTCCGCCCACTCAGTAGCATTAAAAATGTTTTTCAGTCAAAATCCGATAAAAATTAAATTAATAGAACAACCACTCTATAGTCATAAACATCACAATGACAATTTTCACAATTTGAAAGGTGAACAAATTAAAAAAAAAACAGAAGAAAATGTAATGATGAAGTTAAACGGCTCCCTTTGAAATATATGGGAATCCACAGAGGCATAAAGATTTCGTCACTTTACTCGTTTTAATCGCCTATGCTTTATTTCAACCTCTTATTACAAATTTTGTTGTACCATCAACATCAGTTATTTTTATGAGATGGGGCCTCCCAACTTTACGTTAAAATAACAACAAAGAAAGACACTTGTTATTAGGTTACTTCTCCGGTAAATTGCTATATATCTTCTTCGGTTTTAGATTAATGTTTGAGTAAATCACTATTTCCCACCCACTAAATCCCTAAACTACAAACACCTACCCAAAATCCAGTTTTATTAAAAAAAAACTGGTGGTAGAAAGGCATAAATATCATTTTTCTTCCAGAATTTTGAAAAAAGAAATTATCAGCTTAGACTGTAGAAGCACACTAAAAAATACGTGATTTGATTTAAATCGCACCAAATAAATGCAATATGATAAAATTACGTTTTTTCTCGAGTATGATTATGCTTAAATTGCACCTAGAGAAGTGCGCTCACATTGGATCAAACATGTCTAGTGTAATTTAGATAACTTTGACCATGTTTTGCTCATTGATTATGATTTCGACCCCCAAATCTCATTTGTGATTGTGATTTTAATCGTTTTTTAACACTTTTTTTAATTTAATTTTTTAAAAAAATTAAACATTTGTTAGTTTAATTTTACAAGCTCACACATTTCTAGTTAGATCATAGTCTATCATAGTGAAGGATAACATAATAATTTTAAAAAATAGTTAAGGGTAATATAGTTATTTACTTCTTTACACTGTGTTTATAATTTTATATTAATGCAGTTAAATGGGATGCAAATTGGTAGTTTGGGAATTGAAGGGGTGGGAGCTTGTAATTTCTCCAAACATTGGGAATTTCCTCGGTTTGTCTACTAAACTTTAAAGGCGAAAGCACATAATCCTGCACAGAGTTTGCTGGAAAAAAAAAATTTGGCTCTCTCACTACAGCAGGGCCGACTTTTACCGGTGTTTTTCTGGACCTATACCGGCGTTTATAAATGCCGGTAACAATCTTATCGGCGTTTGTCCAAATGCCGGTATAGGTCAAAACGCCGGTAAAACCTCAAAAAGAACGCCGGTAAAAGTGCAATACCTTTACTGGCGTTTATTTAGGTTTTACCGGCGTTTTATAAAACGCCGGTGAAAACGTCCACACCCGCCAATTTATTTCCCGCGTTTTTTTGGCGCGTGATATTCCGTCGGACAGCAGCCCCTAATGCAGCGTTTTTTCCCGTTTTAGCGGCGTTTTGAAATTTATTTCGCGGCAGATTTTGAGGCGGTTTTTTTTTTTTTCGACGTTTTTCCCTTATAGCGGCGTTTTAATCCGCGTTTATAGTGGCGTTTTTTTGTTTTAGCGGCGATTTTTTTTTTTTTGCAGATTTTTTTTACGCGGTTTGGAATTTTTTTTGCGGCATGTTATATATGTTTATACCAGCGTTTTTTAATTATAGCGATGTTTTTTAAACACTTTTTGGACACAATTTTGCCTGTTCCATAAGCCTTTTTCCTTGCTTGTTGATTAAATTTCCTGTTTATAATGAATATCATGCAGAACACTGTAGATAAATTGATAACAATATACGCAAAACAATACTGTTTAAAAATACATACAAAAAATACCTGTGACATCATTAATAAAATATTGAATAAAAAATATTATTAGAATTATTGAAGTACATGAATACAATTGTTAATACTAAAATTGTTTACATACACAATTTGAAAATTGTTATCAAGCTTGTTAGAGCTAAAACTCTTTACATTATGCCCTGCGAAAAAAGTTAAAAGATTTCAAACAACAATTAACACCAACAACAAATAAAACAAACATCAAATAATTTCAACACTTCATATCCACATACAAACCAGCCCTCCAATCGGTTGGATTTCACTAATACATATTTCTCAAACATAGAAAACAATTTACTAAATCGCAAATACAAACTTACTGGTCATCATATGGAGAGTGCTGGTTACTTGATGGATGAGGTACCTACGACACAGAAATGAACAATCCATGGTTAATAATTTTCATATAATTACTTGATTTAAAAAAATGTGTTATCTGAACATATCCTGTAAACATTACCTCTCCACTAGGTGGCTCGTCATTTTGCCCTGATCGCAAGCCCAATGAAGCACAAATCATGGACAACTGAGATTCAAATGTGTTCATCCTACTACCAAGTGCTTCTTGCAGTGTTCTCACTTGGTCTTCCAAGACTCTTATTCTGTCGTCTGTCTCATTATGCACACTTGGAGGGCTGCCTGAGTGGTGAGATACTGATGTCGATGTCGATGCCGGTGTCGATGCCCTGTACATGCTAGGCGTTGGACCTAATCCTAATCCACGCACTCGACCATGTCTTTCTGGTCCCATCATTTGAGCAAATGCATTATCTTCCATCTCTGGAAGACTTTCATTTGACTCTTGGATAGAACTTTGTAACTCATTTATCTTCTCTTGGAGGAGTTCCTAAACCCATTATAAAAAACAATGTCTTATTACATGAAATTTATCACAACCACAGATAAAGTAATAGAATCTAGACTTACGATTGCATGTACAGAGTCTTGATCAATAGGTCTCCCATCTTTACGAGTCTAATGGGTGGCTATAAACACTTTGGCTCGTGACGGCTGTTCACCACTTGATGTATGTTCCTCGAATGTAGAAAGATACAATTACAACAAGACCTAATCATATGGTTAACAATATGGGCAAAAAAACTAACCATTTCATTCATTAATCGCGCTATACTCTTTGTTCCTCCAATATGTGGCATTGTTTGAGCAGAACGAGTCCTTTTATTTGTTCCGCTACGTCTCTGAAACCAAGAAAATGTTTAATAAAAATATACAATTCATAATTACGTAACTAGACAAGAAAAAGTAAAAATTATATTACCCGACCCTGTTCAGAATGCCACTGTGTTACGAGAGTCATCCACTGGTCTCGTGGAATTCGATTCAGTTTATTGTTGACAAGGTCATCAATATTGGGATAACGTTCGTAGTACTCTGCTTTCAAGTCATACTTATAATCTTTTCATTTCTTACCCAGAGACTGTAACACCCATTTGTCTCCTTCTGGAGGGTATGAAAACCTTGTCTGGAAAAAAGTATACAATATTAATTCATGGAATTAGGACCGCAAGAAATAATACGATAGTGTGTGTAGACAATAATGCAATCTTACCTTAACCAATGCAAGCATCCTTTCTTTCTCTGATGCCGGAATTCGCCTCCAATCTTGTATATTTAACGGGAGCAATTGACAATTCCTTGCTAAAGTCCCCAGAAAACTAGCCAAAGTACGAGCTTTGGGTCCTACTCCTTGGTGCATATCGTTAAACTGCACCGTTACCTTCTCACCCGGAGGCATATTCCAAACATCCGACATCAAAGTTGGTCCCCTTCGTCTTGATTCTGAGTCTTGACCTGTAACATATGAGGAAAAATAACATATCAGTCAATGGCGCTTGATAACAAAATGTCATAACTGTTAACTGCATGTTGTCTTTTACCAACTGTGGTTGGGGTGCTGTCTTGTTGTTGACCTTGTGGGTCAATGCTTTGTGAGGATTGCCCCTCAAGGACCGTTCGTATATCTCTTTTCCTTTGCATTTTTTAGCTGTAATCTGTAGAACCACAATTTACTTTTATAAAGAAGTTTGTCTTGATGAATGTTCTATATGTGCCAGATATCAGAAAAAAAATTTTCATATCAACGTGTATTTTAGGTAAAAAAAAAAATGTATTAAACATATTCTTGAGATAGAAAAACTAATATTGTCCAAGAATGATATTTTTGTAAGGAACGGGTACTCTTGTGATGGAATGTTTGAACTCATTATTATAAATAATTATATGATTATATTCCTTGTAAAATACAAAGTTTAAAATGTGAATTTGTTCACAACTTAAAATGACTAGAAAAACTTTTCCAAATGTGGATATGAATTTTGATACTTAGATATTAATTATAAACTCAATGAGTTTCCAATAGAATTCAATGATTTTTTTCAACTAACTTGAGGGAGAAGTTTTGTTATCTATATTTAGTTTGTATAATTGAAAAATAAAATTAAGTGATCACTTCAAAAAAAAAAGTGGTCACTTTTCCATTCTTACGTGATAGAGATGAATTAATCAATAGGTAAACTTTATTTTTAATTGAGTGAGATTCACCTATAAATGAACTGATCTATCTCATCTGAAGTCACCATTTTTAGAATGGTTACATGTCATTACTTAAAATATAATACCTTTCAAAAGAAAAAAGGTTTCATTTTATGAATTGTGAACAGGTTAAACACCCAATTTTAATTATTTAAGAATATGGGATGGTATTGCATTGTATAGAGTAATTGATCCCAAGAGAAGATATTTTTGTTGGATATGTAGAAATTTGAAAGGATATAGATCATTAGATTTAGATTAAGAGATGTAAAATTTTTTATCATTCATGACTCAAGCCACAACAAAATTGGTTCCTGAATCAATCAAATTCAAAACAAAATTACCAAACAAAAAAATATCAGAAGAAAATCAGAATGCATTTGTTCCTGCAGTTAGGACTGAACTTCATTTTCTATTTCCTGCAGTCAAATGCATTTGTTTAAAAGACAAACAGAAGAACATCAATTCTGAGTTATCTTGATTTATATAGTAAATGAAAGCTTTTTCGAAGATTTGGTATGGACACATTGTCTATAAACCATACTCAATTGCGCACACTTAATTTATGATGCATTAAGACCACAAACTCCATTACATGATCTCATTAGAAAATAAGTGTTCTTCCGGTCAGCAATAATATCCCAGAGTCTCATTTACTGGATCATTAGTCATACCATGGCATGAACAACATATATAATGTCACTTTTTTAGCTCTACATTCAACCCATGACTCGGTTGCTTCAACCCCACCACTTTTCCCTTTCTAAATCTCAGGTATACTGTCTCATTTTCTCTCTTTAGCTATGGACCTCTTCTGTCTGTGAAACAATTTTGTATGATTTTAATTTAATTCGTCTTTGCTCATTACCCTTTTGTTCTTTTTTTTATTTTTTACGGAACGTTCAATTTTTTTGGATTGGCTTGTTTGTTTATTATTCTTTTAATAAGATTGATGCTCTGAAACTCTATATCAGGCTCGGATTTTGATGTTGTGAGTTTGATGAGTTTTGAGAGGAAATTTGACTGAAAACTTTTGAGGTAAAGTGGAACCTTGGAAATCTTTAAATTTTTAAGTTGGGTAGAGGGCTTTTTATATTTAGGAAATTTGTTTATATTTAGGATCTTGTTGCAGACCGGGAAGAAGAAGACTGAGACGCAGCGTTTTGAGCTTCTTTAATATGTCTATGTGCAATGATGCATCTAGTTAATAAATTAGAATTGTTATTCAGCTAAGAGAGAGCGATATGTGAGGAGAGTTGTGCGAAGAGAGATATGCGAGGAGAGTGAGAGATTGTAATGAATTGTTGGCCTGAGGAGCTGACTTATGGTATAAATATATAGTGTGATGATTAAAAAAAAAAAAAAACAGAATACATGTTATTGGAAATTTTCGAATCTTCTTCTTTAATTCTCTTTTTTCACTTCACTTTTTCTGCATTTTCCTTTTGCACTCAGTTTAGTGTTTATACTTTTAATTTTCTCCTTTGGTGTTTTACTTGAGAGTTTTATTATGGGAAGATAAGTATTCGCATTTCCATACAGCTATTCTCGAGTAGCTGAGATAACGTGAGTTCGTGTGAGAATTTAGTATTTTCAAACTTTAACGGATAAGAATTGTTAGTTCATTGGCCTTAGCTAAAAAAGTTTCAGAGTTAAGATGTGTACAAACCTAAAACCTAATTATGTTTGAAACTGAGAAAAGTGGTGTGAACAAAATCCTAACCAAGTTTGAAATTAGATGAAAAAGGCTACATAAAAATTATTCTAAATAAACCTAAGTATGACTATTTTCAGTTTTAAAGAGATTTTTTAAAATATAAAATAATGAAACATTTTAACAACATGAGTGCTAAAACCACTTCCTGTCTATATGAAGTTGATTCTGCTTAATTTATGTCTCCTTCTATTTCAAGGCTCTTAGTCTCCATCCGTACACATTCCAATCCTTTGCCCAAACAAAGTTCCTAGGTCATTCTTTATATTGTCCTCGTGAAAAATAATAATAATAATTTTGGAAATTTTTCTCTTTTATTTGCAATAAATTGATTTTTTTTTCTTAGGCTTTTTTTTTTAAATAATTTTCTTTTTGGTGGTTTCCTCTCTGGTGTGTTATTCTTCACCACAACACCACTCATGTAGAATCAAACAACTAAAAAGAAATGAAAAGAATCAAACAAAAAACGTGGAAAACTTTACGGACTGTCTTGAAATGAAAACATATCTAAAATAATTTAATTTATTTCTAACACTTCCAACTCAAAAACACAAACAAACCAACCCTCCAATCGGTTGGATTTCAAACATTTGCTCCAAATATACATAAAAAACTTAAAAATTTAATAAATAACAAATAAATAAAAAATAATAAAAAAACTTACAGTTTCGTTTCCAGACGAGGGCCAAGCTGAAGAAGAGAAGACTTCCGTCTCCAAAGGAAGAAGAAATGGCCGGAAACTGTTCAAAACAGGCGTGGAACCGGCGAACACAGCAGAGAAAACAGATGCAGCGGCGTGGGAGGGAAATGGGAAAAGGAAAAAAAACAGCGCGCGCTAGGTTAAAAAGGACATATAGCGGCGTTCTTAAGTCAGATTTACCGGCGTTTATAAAAACGCCGGTATAAGTTTTTATAGCGGCGTTTCTGGATGAGTATCACCAGCGTTTATAAAAACGCCGGTAAATCAATCTTTTCCGACGTTTTCTTTGCGTTTCTGTGGCGTTTCTGAAAAACGCCGCTACACTTTAGACTTTTAGCGGCATTTGGGCAAACACCGCTAAATCCCTATTCTGCCGAAGTGTCTAACTTTTAAAAATCTAATTATCTATTTATTAATTAAAGTTAATAATTAAGTTTTATAGTTAACAATTAAAAATAAATTGCTAGAAGGGTATTTCTATTTTTTTTTGACAAAAATTTTAAAAAAATAAATAATAAAACAAATTTTATAAAAATAACAAAAACATTAAAATAATATTAAAATAAATTATACAAATTTAAAAAAATAAAAAAGTAGTCACCGTCCTTGGTAGCGTTGCCGACGACGATAGCCACCTATAAAAAACCATGAGATTGGAAATGACCTTCTAGTTCACTATAGCCACCCTGTTTGACGAAAGAGGCTAGATCAACCTTCTTTATTTTTTACGAAAATAGTCAAACATGGTCTTCATCATCAAACATGACTAAAGATAATCGAAAGTGGTCGGTTTTGGTCTAAACGGTCGTTTTCGACTACTATTAATGGTAAAACAAATCAGATCTGATCACTTTCGACAAAAATAGAAAAGACCGATTTGTCCTTCTCTATCAAATGGGATTGCTGGATCTAGTCTCTCTATGAATCAGGAGGCCATTTTCAGCCTCTTGGTTTGTTTATCAGCGATCGTCGCCATCGGCAATGGTGATTGTTTTTTTATTTTATTGTTTTAATTTTTTATATTTTTTATTTAAATATTAAATTATATTTTTATTTTTTGTAATGAGAGTAATTTAGTTATTTTATCAAAAAAGGTAAAAAAAAAAAAAGTTGAAAAATAGTCAAAGGTGGATGCTTGGGTTTTACAAAGTTAAAATGTGAGAATTTATCTTTTCAACAAACCTTGAGTCCATTGCCAATTTAAAGGTACTTTGATCATTTTGCTTGTAAACATCAATAATGGTGACCCAAAAATTTAGGGGAAAGTTTATTATTCCCTAAAAAAAATGTGAACTTAATAGAAGAAAATCATAAAACTAAAAAATCTAAGGAAAAAATATCATATATAAGTTAATAAGACACGAAGACAAATTTGTTAATAAGATAAAACATGTAGTTTAAAATTATAATATATATATATATATATAAGTATTTATCAACTGATAACAAACATTTAACAATAATAATATATCTAACTTTAGACTATAAAGTTTAAGGAATGCTAAATTTTAAGCTGTGCATAGTCCGGTTTAATGAGACTTAAGAATCTTTTTGAACAAAACTAAAAAAATACAATTTGGTCCAATTTAGATTATGATTTGAATATATTAAAAATTATTTACTTTCAAAATTTTCATATTTAATAAATAATGATTAAATTAGTATTATATATAACATAAAATAAATATGTAAAATAAAAATAAAATACATATACAAATAAACATGTAACTAAAATGACAAAATAAACATAAAAAACAAGTAGTACATCTAATTGCTTATTGAAAAATTATATCAAATACTATATATATATATATATAAAATACAATTTATAGTTTGGTTGGGTTTAGAAATGACCAAAACCATAACTCAGACTGTATACTGTTTTTCTAAAATTTTTCAACCTCAAATCAAACTATTTTATAAATCAAACAAAACTATAATTTTGAATGGTTTAATCTAGTTTTATGATTTGAACTGAATTACGCATGCCCTTACAAAATTTAGAAGCAATTGTCGCATAACGACACAACTCAAGGAAATCTAATGAGTGAAAATATATTTTTGTTAACTATAATTTAAACTAACAAGATTGAAGACAACTTTTTTTTCTCTCAAGGTAATAGGGCAACAAATAAGATGAGCTTAAGTTTGAACCACTCAAGTTCGACTCTTGAGCCAAGGTCAAGTTTGATGTTGGCTAATTCTGTGAGTTTGCAAGGACACAGCTTAGCTACAATGTCACACTCGCATGTATGCATAATGGGTAATCTAGTCATTTCCATCAGTTGACGTGCATTTTTGCATGATTAATACCTCTCATAGCCTTGTACAACTATGTATACTAAGGGTGCAAGCTTGTACAATGAGTTATCTATTCTTACTTAAAAGTCTAAAATTTGTCTAAGTGTTGGACTATGTATAGTTGTGCATGCTTTATCACATGCTCGTGCATGAGAGGTATGGAATAACTAAGTTAGCTATCACACACACTCGAGCATTAAGAGGTGTACCCTCATGCATGTAGTTTGAATTTTGGATGAGAACATTTTTTAAGATCATGCGATATGATTTTTTTTTCATATAACTACATGAATTATGTAGGGATTTTGCACGGTCATGTATGATGTTATTTATTAAAAAATATAAACAGAACTACATAGGATCAAGCATTCACTTTTGGATAGTTTAATATTCCAACAAAATGAGCATGTGTATGGGATTTTAAGAACATAATAGCTATTGAAGAAGAGAGGTCATGCTATTAAAAAACGTTAAAGAAAAGGTAAGTTGTTCATCTAATATCTATCTTGATTTCTATTTTACTACTTTTGAAGTTATTTCATGTTGTGAATGTATTATTGGGTTATGATATTGCATGTGTGTAGGGGTTAAACATATGTTGGTGCATGTTATCGGTGCTAAATAGTGAAATTGATATATGCATATGTAATGTTTGTGTTGAAAAACAATGAGATTATTAGAGATTATAAGAGTAAAGGATGCTAAATAGAGTTGTTATGGTAGCTTAGATAGTGAAATCAATGGTTAGACTAGCTAAACTTTGATCTCTAGGCAATGATACATGCTCGTGCAACACATGAGTTGTACGAACCCCGCCCCAGGTTACTGTGCACTGCGGAAAATAATGTACATAATGAAAATATATACTTGAGACGGGAATCCCTACAGTAAAACCCTGCTGCTGCTGCTGAAATAAAAATTTCTTTATAATAGAAACTGTAAATATAATTTACTGTATCAGTAAATTAAATGTAAGTGTAAAAACCCAGACTACTCATATATAATAATAATAAACTGTCATACAGTGTATACTAATATATAATACACACATATATACATGAGAAAATAAAAGCATGCGAGCCAATATGTTGTCTGCTGTTGCCGAGCCATATCCCCAAAATCTAGCAGCGGTCTCGCTCCAGCTCAGCCGCACGAATCACTGACCTGTAAAAAGAAACAGGGAAGGGAGTGAGTGACAAAGTCACTCAGCAAGCGTTTCCAAACTCAAACACTTGCAGGTCCAAAACTAACTAACTACGTGACTCGCCATGTAGAGAATTCTACTATACTGCTGTTTTATTCTGATTCTCTTGATATACTGAAGTATATCCATTTTCTGAATTTATTCATTACTTAATTCTGTTCTGTTACTATTCTGTCTCTCATGAGATATTGTATATGATATGAAATGTATATGCTGATGTCATGTGCATACTGAAAACTATAAAACTCGCCCTCAGGCTTGTTTTTCTGAAAAACTGTCTTTTCTGAAAACTCTTTCTGATAATAAAATTGTGATCCAAAGATCTTGAATATATACGTATAGTATATGCTGAAATTTGTATCAAAAAGTACTATATCTGAAAATCTACTATACTAGTCAGACTGATGAATATAGAGATTCGACACCCTGACCGTGTGAGTTCAAGTCCTACTGAATCTACTGATGCACAACCAACACTCTCTCTAATGAGCTTGGTCAGTGACCATGTCCTCTCTAACGGATGTTGGTTTCCCTCTCTAGCGGGTGTGCGAACTCATAGGTGCCCCCTCGTATCTACCCATATCTGATATATGAAAAATCATATATGTATATCTGAAAATCATGCTGTTGGATCCTTAGATCCAGTCTGAAATTATCTGATATGACATGTTATGCTCAATGTTGATAATCATGCATGATATGTTGTTTTCTCATCTGATTACTGAGTTCTGTGTGCTTAGAATTGGTTTAGAGGGGCTTAATTTCTCTTTTCAATTCTTTTTTCTGCTTTTTCTTAAGTGCACGGGTGTGTGTTCTTGGGTGCACGGGCATGTGTCAAGGCACACGGGACCGTGTGCTTCTCGTGTCCCTGGGCGTGCTAGCTTCTGGAATAATTTAGGAAATTTTGGCTGGACACACGGGCGTGTGGTGTAACACACGGGTGTGCATAAGGGGCATACGGGCATGTATGGCACTGCACGAGCGTGTGGCTGCCCTCTCATGCTTCACGTGTCTTGCATACACGGGCGTGTGGAATTGGGGGAGGACACACGGACGTGTGTACTCGGGCACACAAGCGTGTGTCTGGGTTTTCATATGCCACGGGCAGCATGCACGACCGTGTCTCATGTAGAATTGAGGCCACACGGGTGTGCATCACGGGCATACGGGTGTGTGCTCAACTCAAATTCTGCAGAACACGTCTGGAAACCTAGAAATTCTCACATCAAACACTTCCACACTTCAATCAACACACATACAAGCTCAATACTACTACTAGCATGCCAAAATTCATCATATCATCATCTCAAACACGCCATTAGTCACAAATAAAACATATAACACATGTATACACTATATACGCATGTAAATCATAGAAATGGCCACTCAATCATCCAATCATGCATCATCTCAAAGCTCAAGCATGTTGAATACATATCAAACAAGCACACAAGTTTCTCATAAACTAAAAACAGCCAATCATATTTTGAACTCAGCGAAAGAGGTAAGGACAACACTTACCTCGTGCCATAGAAGCTTAGCCTCTCTCTCTGAAAGCTTCTGGATCTCTAATCTAGAGATGAGCTACTGGAGGATCTCTCTCTAGAAGCCTAGAGTTCACTAGAGCTGAAGGAAGAAGAAAGAAAGCAACTGAAAATAAGTTGGGAGGTTGAACTGTGCACAACTGGAAAATTAAAACATATATACGGCTATAAAGGCAGACACACGGTTGTGTGTCCTAGGCACACGGTCGTGTGTGCGGTGGAAAATTTTATTTTCCACCCACCTTTGCGCAAACGCTGAAATTTCTCCCCAAAATACCTCTGAACAAGCCTCAAAAGGCTCCTAAAGGACTCTTCTACCCCTAAACTCTCTCAAACTCTTTCCTATCAAGAAAATCTCTCTTTTACCCTTGGATTCAGAACCCTAAAAGACAGTTCTACCCTTAGGCCATTACATGAGTCTCATAGTTCATTTTACATTACCTATCCTAAGAGTGTGAAAATGTATCATGATTTTATAAGGTTGTTTTAGTGGTCGAGAATATAATTAGAGTTTGTCTCCAAATGCTTAGTATGCCAACAAGTAAAGGTTAGGCACTAGTGACTATTAGGAATCTTGGAGCCTTTAATTATTATTGAATAAATATTGGAGCACATATTGATGGACTTTTTAGTGGGATTTACCAAGGGTCAGAGGTGGCACAATGTTTTATGAATAATTATGGACAGATTAACCAAGTCAAACCATTTGATCCCAATAAGAAATACTATAAGAACATATCAGTTAGGTCAATTTTATATAAATTAGGTTGCATGACATACCCAAGACCTTTTATTAAACCCTAAACACAATTTGGCAAATAATTAGAGGGAGGTGAATATGTTATTTTAAAAACTTATGAAATTGATTAGATATTTTACCCTATGTTTTGCATCATATCAAATACACACAGGGGTCCAACACCTTTGTATTTGACAAGGATATAAGTTTGTTTAACCTTTTGAAGAAGTCTTTAGGGGTCCTTGGGTAAAGGTTTGGCCTTTAGTACTACTTATCACCCTTAGATAGATAACTGAGTAGAGGGCAAGTTGTTTAAACTATGGAGCTAATTGGATTGACTTGCTACCATTAGAGTTTTCTCATAACAAAATTTACTAGACAACTATTAAGATGGTTTTATATGAGCCACCTTATAGGAATAAGTACATATCACCTTTGTTGAACCCTTGTGGATTTTGATTGATACAAAATGTATGTTAAAATATCTAATTGGTCCATGCATGTGTTGAACATGACAATGTGGACCCAAAGTTTTTGTGCTGGCAGAAATATGAAGGCGCACGCTGTGGCACCGGTTTTTGCCGCACTACGCCAGGACAGACTTGTCACTCTTGTTTAACCACCCTAGACGTGGTCAAGAGGAGCGCATAATGGGTTTGTGGCCCATTACGGAGTCTATGGAGTCGTCACCCGAGAGTAACCTCGGGAAAGTATACATCGGTGAGGATGGGCGATTTATGGATCCCTCGCAAAGGACCCAACTGCCCCTCACATGCCCAATGGGTCGGGTTTGGAAAATCAGGTACGACGATGGGAAGGTGTTAGGCACCCATGCCGCCCGGCGTGAAAGCCGGCCTCCACTTTTGTGGTTCGTTCGTTAAGCGCATTACCAAGTTTAATTAAGTTCCAGATTAACACACAATGCGTAATAATCATACATACACAATAAATTACATTCATCCATGAAAATAGTAAAATATGAAAAAGAAAATAATTAAAAATTACAACCACTTTCTATACACCTTTATACATTTTATCTAACCCTAAACAAGCCTAAAATGAATAATAAAATAACGAATAAATCCTGCAAAACAATTTTGTTAGTTAATCTAATAAAATAAATCATACAAAGACAAATTAATTAATTTAATAAAATAAATAAATAAACCCTGCAAAATAAAATTTTGTTAGGAGCAAATTATAGTTTATGAAATAAAAATAAAAATAAAAATGAAAACCATAGCCAGAAACTTAGTTCAAATAAAAGCAGCCCATCTAAGGAATAAACCAAAATGCAGACCAGCGGGCCCGCCCAAGAGAATAAACAGCATGCAGCCCAACTAGGAAGCCCAATATACACACATGCACAAAAAAGAAACCAAATTTCCCCCAGCCGCGATTCGAACCCGGGTGCTAAGGACTGAATCTCCCGCCTTTTCCCTCCAAGGCAACAGCTTCATTCACTCGATTTGGATGCAAAATTTTATATGTACAATATGCACAGACACACAGCATAAAGAAAAAAAACAGCTTTGCCCCAGCAGTGTGATTTGAACCTGGGAGGAGGGAATAACATGGCCACCTGCTGCCATCAGGGCGGCCAATCTCATCCGTCCAACACACACGCAACAAATATATATATATATGTAATACATACAAATGCACACAGAATATATGCAGGATCCATAATATACTTATACATGTACATACAATATAACATAATACTAAACAGCATATAAAATAAAAATAAAAATATGCTGATACAATAAAATACATGATGCATATAAAAACAAAAAAATATCAATATACTAAACAAATCGAATACGAAATATAAACAAAATTACAGCACACACAAAAAAGTATAAAGCATATAAAATATGAATACAAAATAAAGAAAATGAAATATACATGTAAAATATTTACATATGCATGAAAAAACACAACAAAAAAAAAAGATTAATACAAAATATTAACATATCTGAAATAAAAATACAATATACAAATTATTCCTACAGATTATGCAAATGATATTTACATATAACATAATATTTTATATACATGAAATAATTAATAAATAAATTATTTATAAACAAATCCCCCTCAAGGGCATATCTGAAAATAGTTGATTCGATATTTAATCGAAAGCTGAACCGAGGATGAACCAAAATTACAGAACTGGTTTTCCAAAATTTTTTCGATCTGAAAATTTTATTTCTCTAAAATTTTTCCTTCCAGGACGTCTCCCCCGGCAATCCCTTTTTCTAATTTTTCTTCTCTCAATTTTTCCTCTCCGAAAGTTTCTCTCAATTTCTTTCCCTCCTGCCAAAAATTCCCAGCCCCCTCCCCCTTTTTTTCCAAATAAATGCCTCCTTTTATAGTCCTTGGGCGAACCAAAATTAAATGGCTGACAGCCTGCCCAAGGAAAAAGAAGCGGCGCGCTGGCCTGGAAAGGGGAGAGAGAGCTGCGCGCGCAGGCGGCAGCAGGCGTGCGGCAAGTCATCGCGCGTGCATGACACGCGCGATGAGCGCCCAACCCTGCAGCTTCTCAAACTCAGCGTGCGCGTGGACACACGCGCGGGGGCCTTTTCCACTCCAACCGGACCAGCACGCCTGCCACCTGGGCCGCGCACTGGGCCTCTTTCCTCTCTTCTTTTCTTTCTCCTTCTTGACTTGGGCTGGCTGCGTGGGCTTGGGTTTTTTTTCTTTTTTTTTTCTCTTTTTTTTTTCTTCTGTAATAAAATAAACACATTTTTTTTTTTATAAAAATAACATAAAATAAACATTTTTTTTTTAACTCATTCATCCTCGGCTCAACATCTCAAAAATTCTAAATCAACATCCAGATTTTTCATCATTGGGGGTGACCCTGTTAGGGTTCAAAATGGGGTGTCTATACACGCCCGTGCATTAAAGCCACACACGCCCGTGCATGAAGAAATTGAAGCCACACGCCCATGTTGTGCTAAGAAGAACACACACGCCCGTGTACATAAGGGGGCACAGCCGTGTGTCAAGACCAAAGGGTGCACACGCTCGTGTGCAAAAAGAGGACACAACCGTGTGTCAAAAGAAAAAGACACACACGGTCGTGTAGCATAGACACACGCCCGTGTGCAAGGCCAAAATGAAGTCGTGCGCGTCCCATGCGTTGATCGTGCGTGTACCCATGCAAGCTTCTAGAATCTGAAAGCAGAAGAAAGGAAAATAACACACGCCCGTGTGTTACAAATACACACGCCCGTGCTAGCACAAAAATGACCGTTGGAAAGTGCAGATAAAAGGAAGCACGACCGTGCATCAAGAGAACACGCCCGTGCAGTTTTTTAGAAACTCTCCAACGGCTCTCAAATCAGCAGTAACGGCTAGAATCTTCCATTTCCTATAAATTGGAGCTGATTTGAAGATTCAAGGGTTAGAGAATTAGCACTACATCTTCCATTCTTTCATTCTCTAAACTCTTCTCCAAATTTCTCTCACAAATATATTTGTAAACCTTTGGAGAGAAACCTTGAGCTTAATTGTTGTATTAGCCTTGTGAGGTAAAAACATTGTAATTTCCACAAACCCTTGGGCACAATCCCGTAAAACTAGTATGGGGCGTAATCCTTATTAAAACTAAGTTAAGGGCGCAATCTCTTGTATCAAAACTAGTGTTAAGGGTGAAATCTCTTGTATCAAAACTATTGTAACTTCGGGGTTGAAGTTAGCGGAAGAAAAATCTTCAAACGAGATTGCTTGGAGTAGTGGACGTAGGAGGCGTGGAGAAGCTCTGAACCACTCTAAAAATCGGCTGAGCATTTCTTTTCCTCACTCTCTTTATATTTGCTTAGTCATTTAATTATTCGTGCTTGATTGAAATTATATATATGTTTGTTTAAGTTGGTAGAATAGGTAAAACGTTTTAAACTTGATAAATTTTTAATTAACCTATTCACCCCCCCTCTAGGTTATTTGTCATATTTAGCTTTTGGGGTTTTACAATTGGTATCAGAGCTTGGGCTCTTGTTCTCAAAAATCTAACGATTTTTAGAGCTTAAGATCCGTTTTCGAAACTTCAATGGTAAATATTTTTCAAAAACCAATTTTCAAAGAAGGGGGTAGTTTAAATAGGCCACCCTTATTTTGTGGTATAAATTATGGTCAATGAAAACTTCGTATGAAATTTTTTATTCAATCCATTGACTAAAAACTTTGGAAAATTATTGATAAGGGTGATTTTGTCCCAATTAATCCAAATACAAATTTGCCCAAGAATGAATTTGAATTTAATGAAAATGATGAAAAATTGATGTGTTTAAATTTAAGGGCATTAAACATGCTGTTTTATGCTTTAGATACCACAGAATTTAACCGTGTCTCTTCTTGTGAAACAGCACATGAAGCTTGGATGATCCTCCAAATGACTCATGAAGGTATAAGCCAAGTGAGGGAATCCAAGGTGGAAATACTTTTCCGTGAATATGAGCTCTTTGAGATGAAGAAAGATGAGAGCATCACGAAAATATACAAGCACTTCTCAAACCTAGTGAACGAATTAAGAGGATTAGGAAAAAGGTTTGAGAATGTGGAGTTGGTCAAGAAGGTGCTAAGATCATTACCAGAAACTTGGAGTATGAAGGTAACGACAATTGAAGAATCGAAGGACTTGACCAACATGGGCATGGATGAATTGATCGGGAGTCTCCTAACTCATGAAAGGAAATGTATGCCCAAGAAGGAGGAGAAAAAGAAAAATATCGCACTCAAGATTGAGGAGGATACAAGTGAAGATGAAGAAAACTCAACCGAAGAGGAGAGCTCAATGGATGAAAAGGATTTGAAGATGCTCTCCAAGAAGTTCAACAAGTTCCTCTCAAAAGGAAAGAATAAAAAGAAAGAAAAAGTGGTGACTTGCTATGAGTGCGGAAAAGAAGGGCATTACCAATAAGAATGTCCTCGGATGAAAAAGAAGAAATCAAAAAAGAAGATGTTTGCCGCATTGAGCAAGGAAGATTCGGATGATGAAGATAAAGAAGAACAAGTCTCCTTGTGCTTCTACACCAAAAAGGAATGAAAAAGTGGTGTAGAAAAATCATCATACCAAGTAAGTGTCTAAATTCTTAATTATATGTTTTACTTGAATGATGATGTTGAGTTTTGCCATGTTATAACTGTTTTAAATTGATATGCATATTTTTACTTGCCTTGTATGATTGCTTGGGCTGAATTGATGCAAGAATGATATGTATATATGCTTATGATATAACATGTGCAATGTTGGAATTCATGTCAAATTGGCTTAAATTTGCTTGTGTTGAGTACAAATGACATGAATTCATACAGTAAATGTCCCCCATGGTCAAAACATGCAAAAATGATATATTTGATGTGTTTTGATCAAAACTTGCATTGAATGTTTTGAATTCCCCACTATTCCCCAAGAATTTGCAAAAATGTTTCAAATATGTGAATTATGGTTAAATTATGTTTAAACATGTTTGAAATATGTTTTTAGTTTACTTTCAATGCTTTAAATTGAACAAAAATCATTTTTGAAAGATTTGAAAATGTTTTGAAAAAGCCCCCTGTGTCATACTGTAGTTTTCTGCAGATTTTTTGGGTTTTATAGGTCATACACGACCATGCATGTGAGTTGCACGACTGTGTATGATACATTTGCCCAATCACGGTCCCATGCATAAATGATACACGACCGTGCATGTCACGAAATCAGACATACACGCCCGTGTAAAGAATCAACACGACCGTACGTGGCACAAATTGTAGAAAATGCTTCAGTTTCACAATCTTTCAATTTTCTGTAAATATTTTTCCCTATATGCTTTAATGATCAAACTCTTTTAGATGAAAATGATAAATTTAATGCATATATTTTGTTCCAAAAAGGGGGAGAAATAAAAACTTGAATGCTCCTTGATTGAAAATGTGTGTTATTGTGAGGGGGAGTATTTATGTTTTTCTATCAATTGGTATCAATTGGAGTATTTATCAATAATTGGTATCATAGTCTTTGAAAAAGGGGGAGTAAAAAATTATCTTTTTATAAGGGGAGAAAATTTCATATGTATGCATAATTTAAAATATTTTTCAAAGGGGGAGGAAATTTTCTTTTAACATACCTTTTTGATTTATAACAAAAAGGGGGAGACATGTTACGTATGTTAAAATAAATATTTTTGTGAATATTTTTGTGCTTATTGAATTTTTTTTACAATATTATATTTTGTACTTAAATGCATTTTAACATAAGTTTTGTCATCAAATCAAAAAGGGAGAGATTGTTGAACCCTTGTGGATTTTGATTGATGCAAAATCTATGTTAAAATATCTAATTGGTTCATGCATGTGTTGAACATGACAATGTGGACCCAAAGTTTTTGTGCTGGCAGAAATATGAAGGCGCACACCCGTGCATTAAAGCCACACACGCCCGTGCATGAAGAAATTGAAGCCACACGCCCATGTTGTGCTGAGAAGAACACACACGCCCGTGTACATAAGGGGACACAGCCGTGTGTCAAGACCAAAGGGTGCACACGCCCGTGTGCAAGAAGAGGACACGACCATGTGTCAAAAGAAAAAGACACACACGACCGTGTAGCATAGACACACACCCGTGTGCAAGGCCAAAATGAAGTCGTGCGTGTCCCGTGCGTTGATCGTGCGTGTACCCGTGCAAGCTTCTGGAATCTGAAAGCAGAAGGAAGGAAAATAATACACGCCCATGTGTTGCAAATACACACGCCCGTGCTAGCACAAAAATGACCGTTGAAAAGTACAGATAAAAGGAAGCACGACCGTGCATCAAGAGGACATGCCCGTGCAGTTTTCCAGAAACTTTTCAACGGCTCTCAAATCAGCAGTAACGACTAGAATCTTCCATTTCCTATAAATTGGAGCTGATTTGAAGATTCAAGGGTTAGAGAATTAGTACTACATCTTCCATTCTTTCATTCTCTAAACTCTTCTCCAAATTTCTCTCATAAATATATTTGTAAACCTTTGGAGAGAAACCTTGAGCTTAATTGTTGTATTAGCCTTGTGAGGCAAAAACATTGTAATTTTCACAAACCCTTGGGCGCAATCCCGTAAAACTAGTGTGGGGCGTAATCCCTGTTAAAACTAAGTTAAGGGCGCAATCCCTTGTATCAAAATTAGTGTTAAGGGTAAAATCCCTTGTATCAAAACTATTATAACTTCGGGGTTGAAGTTAGTGGAAGAAAAGTCTTTAAGCGGGGTTGCTTAGAATAGTGGACGTAGAAGGCGTGGAGAAGCTCCGAACCACTCTAAAAATCGGCTGAGCATTTTTTTTTCCTCACTCTCTTTATATTTGCTTAGTCATATAATTATTCGTGCTTGATTGAAATTATATATATGTTTGTTTGAGTTGGTAGAATAGATAAAACGTTTTAAACTTGATAAAATTTTAATTAACCTGTTCCCCCCCCCCCCCCCCTCTAGGTTATTTGCCATATTTAGCTTTTGGGGTTTTACAACTTTTACATTAGGGTGAGATAGGTGAAAGGAATGTTTTTGCTTAGTCTTTAGGGTTGGAGATGACCTAACATATGATAAAAGGTGTTAGATTAATTCAAAAGAAGATGAGACAAACTTAAGATCTTTAGAAAAGTTATGCAAATAAGAAGAGATAAGATCTTGAGTTTGTCTTGATTGAGAGAGTTTTTGTTAAAGTATTCCCCTGTAAATATATCATAAGATTTGGTAGGAAAAGAAAGTTAGTCTTAAGATACATTAGGCCTTTTGAGATTTTAAAGAGGATTGGTAAAGTAATCTACTGACTTACGTTATTAGAAAACATGGACACATTCATTATGAGTTTCATGTGTCACTATTATACAAGTATGTAAATGACCGAACCTACATATTGAGATTTAAGGATGTAGAACCGGAGGATAACTTGATATATGAGAAGCACTCAATGCATATCTTAGATAGGTATAGAGAAGCTTTAGAATAAAAGGTAATCAAGTCATTTCCATTAGTTGAAATATTTTTTTGCATGATTCATACCTCGTGTGTAGCCTTGTACGACCATGTATATTAAGGGTGCATGCTCATACAATAGCATAAATGGTAAAATTGTCTTTTCTTGCCTGGAAATCTAAAATTTTTCTTAGTGTAGCCTTGTATGACCATGTATATTAAAGGTGCATGCTCATACACTAGCATAAATGGTAAAATTGTCTTTTCTTGCCTGGAAATCTAAAATTTTTTCTTAGTGTTGGACCATTATGATCATACACAATTGAGTGCATGTTTGTGCATGAGAGATATGAAATTACTGAGTTGGTTATCATGCACACTTGTGCATGTACTTTGAATTTTTAAAAGGAATGTTTTTTAAGATCATACTCTATGATTTTTACAAATAACCATATGCAGGGTCATGTAAAGATCCTATATAGTTGTGTTTGGTGTTAATTATCAAAAAATATAAATGAAAATATGCAAGATCAAGCCCTCATTTTTTTGGATAGTTTACTTGTCCAACAAAATGACATGTGTGAAGTATTATAAGGATGCAGAAGCCACCAAAGGGGAGAGGTCATGTAGTCAAAAATGCTTAAGTCACAACAAGACTTTGCAAATGTTGGAGGAGAGGCCAGTAGTGCTTTTGAGGTCTATTTAAATTTTTGTTTGCTACTTTTGACGTTATTTTGTGTTGTGAATGTGTTATTGGGTCATGATATTGCATGTGTATAGAGGTTGAGCATATGTTGGCACATGTTATCGATGTTAAACAGTGAAATTGATATATGCATATGAATGTTTGTGTTATAAAACAATGAGATTATTGGAGATTATGAGTAAAGGATGTCGAATAGAGTTGTTATGGTAGCTTAGATAATGAAATCGATGGTTTGACTGGCTAAACTTCAATCTGTGCATGCTTATGCATCACATGATGCATGACTATGTATATGTAGATTGGGGACAAAATTTTCATGCAAGGTGTGTGAACACTGCTTATAATACGTTATACAATCATGGGTCTAATAATGACAATTAAGTTTTAAATGAAAAACATCACAAATGTCAAGATGCACAATTGTGATTGATTAAAGCTCATGTCCATGTATATAGTCCATAAGGCATGGTCATGTGTAGTGGATTCACGATCGTACCTCAACAAGAAAATTACCATCTTACGACTATTCCAAGTATTAGGTTAGGTGAACAATGGGAAAGGAAATGAGACAATAACTTAAAGGCTCAAAGAGGCTAGGAAAAGGATGGGAAGGAAATGACATGATGATTTTTCTATTTAAAAACATTGCTAGGTCATTTTGGTGTGTTGGTATGAACATTTTATGTCGTGACATGAATAATTCTTTGTTTGGCTTTTTTTATTCATTGTTTCATTATTTTAATTTGGTGATTTAGGTGTGGACAGTTTTAGTTATGATTGAGTTTTGTTTATCATGAGTAGGTTTTATTTGTTTTTTGTGAGTTTTGTGATGTTTGTGCAAATAAATTGGGTGTAAAAGGTTAATTTTAGATTTTTGTGAGTTGCAATTATCCACATTAATTTTATTATTGTTCATGTCAATAGTTAATTTGTTCATGTTAGACAAGAATAATTTCAGTGATCATTTTTTTAATTAATACAAAAAATAATATCATCAATTTTTAATAATATTTGAGGCTAAATTTATTTTCATATAACAAAATACAAATTTGGTCATGTCCATAAGAAAATTAGAAAATGTTTGGTTCTTTAACATGCAAAATATGACATTGTGGTACCTTTAGTGTTGTTATATTTATTATTCACTACATCAAATTAGTATTTCATTAAATAATAAAAAATATATATTTTTATAGTAAATATTAATTTAAGTACTAATTATAATATTTTATTATATGATTGAATGATTTTAAATTAAGATAAAATTATATTTACTAATATAATAAT
This sequence comes from Anacardium occidentale, assembly GCA_026122585.1. Classification (NCBI taxonomy): domain Eukaryota; kingdom Viridiplantae; phylum Streptophyta; class Magnoliopsida; order Sapindales; family Anacardiaceae; genus Anacardium; species Anacardium occidentale. The sequence goes on from JAJEJH010000309.1 coordinate 256,361, forward strand.
ACATTATTATTATTATTATTATTACCTAAATTAACAATTATTACAAACATTCATAGTGTTGATGTTTGTATTAATTAATTGAACCACAATTTAAAGGGTGTATTTTCGTATAAAAGTTTTGCAAGTATATCATTGTTGCTTTTAAATTAGTTTATTCGTTTGATACTGCAGTGGTACACTTTACGGGTAAGATTTTGTATAAAAATGATAATAAGGGGTCGAAATGTCAGTTTTACATATCTATGGACGAAATATATTTTACCCCGGACAAAGAAGAATCGAAAGCTAAATCTGACCTAGGACACGTGTTTTTCATGTCTGGTCCAAATCAATCCCCTTGCTTTCACGGTCCTTAATCGACTCCTCGAAGTAAATTAATCAAATATAAACAAGGGATCTCCCCCTTTTTCAAGTCATCCCCGAACAAAGAAAGGAAACTTCTTTCTTCAAACCCTTTCCATCTGTTTCTCCCTCAACTCAGATTCCAATCTAGAGCTCATGGACGAGTACTCTTCACTTCATTTTCTTCCTTTATTTTCTTATTATATCTGTGTTAATCTTTTTTATGTTACTGTTCTTACTTTGCTTTCGTTGTTTTTGATTTCTCTCAAGTAGATCCCCAAAAGATCACCCAGTAGACGCAAATAGATTCGGAAGTTCCCGTTTCGATTATTCATCATCAACCACAAGCGTCCACGTCACCGCCTTGGATGGTATTGTCAATGTCAACTCTCTCTTCACCATCGCTGTCTTTGTGGGGCTTTCATTGACGACGCCTGGACAACAGAGTCTGGAGGCCACATCAGCCTGCAATGCCAGCATTAATATTGCCAGAAATCTTCTAGTGTTCGAGGTTGTGTCCTTCAGCTTCTTTCTCTTCTCGTCTTTGGTTGCTCAGGGTTTGAAACTGGCTCTTAACTTGATCAATAGTAAGAATGTGGATGAAGCCTTTAGAGCCCACATCAATATAAATGTTTTGAGGTTTGGGATGTTGGCTTCAGCAACTGGGTCGGTGATGGGTTGCTTGTTTTTGATGCTTTCAATAATTAATGTTATTCAGATCCGGTTGGGGACTTTGGGTTGTGGGAGTAAATCTACCATTCATGCTGTTTCTACATTACTTGTTTTGGTTTCTTCTGCTCTTTTTGTTTATATTTCCACTGTTGTTTATGCTTTTTTGCACTAGAAAGTTTCTTATGTATGTTCTGTAAGTTTATCCATGGGGATTTATGTATTTTTAATGTAAAGATTATTAGCTAGTCTGGCTGCCTCAATACAATTGAAATTTTGATGGTCTTTTTCATTTTTAATAATATTTTGCTGATTGTACTCAAATGCTATATGCTTTATTGTAATACTTGCTTATTTGATTTGGTTGGCATTTGCCTTCATAACGTGGAGAGATTTGCTTAAACAATAAGGTTTGTGGTTACTTGCAGTATTGTTCCTCTGGTGTATGGGAAAAGCATAAGCCTGGTCATTATCTTAACTAATATTTTTCTGATTGTACTTGGATGCTATATCCCTTGTTCATTTTTGTTTTGAAATTATGAACTCTCTTCGATCTCTGCACTTGGTTGGTGTTCGCCTTCATAAGCTGGAGAGGTTAATTTGCTTAAACTACATCAGTTGTGTCACCTGCAATACTGATCTTCTAGTTGTGTAATAACCCCTGTTTGCAAACTTGGTTATTCTTTTTATTTTTTTAAATTATGAACTATCTTAGCTCAGTTTGAATGCTTAGTTATCTGTTATCTGAACTTCCATCTTAAAATTGGTTGGCATTTGCTTTCAGAAAGAGCAGAGAATAGCTTAAAATCTATATGGGTTGTGGTAACTTGAAGTATTAGTCTTTGCGGTTTGAGGGAAAAGCATAGGCCTGCGGATATGAATCATTGGCTTTACTAATAAGGTTCAATCTGTCTGGCCTTTAGGTTAGAAATACATTCGGTCTTCTTAATTGGCACCTTCCTTATCAGATTCTTTTAAAACTGCCTTATTGAATGCTTAGCTGAATCTGATATATACACTGATGACAGAGGATTTGTTAAACTTATGGAAACTATTTTAGCGCCAAATACTAAACATGATTCCAGCCTTGTTAAGTACATACCAAAGCTGACCGCTTGTGTTAGCCTAAGTGGTCAGAGCTAGGGGTCAGAAGCGAACTGTCTTGGGTTTGAGCTCTAGGACAATTCTAAGTATGATTCTTTACTTAATAATAATCTACAATAAAGCAAGACACAAAGATGCCGGTTGCTTGAATGTGGATTAGGTGTAGGTCACGAAGCCCCCAATGGTTCATCTGTCCGACTTACCCTCGATTGATTGGGTTGTAGGGGCTTCCGGGTTACAAAAAACAGAAAGTACATATCAAAACTTCTATTAGATACTTAATTGGCTTATACCATGTGATTGAATTAGCCTATTTGTTGTCCAAAACAGCAACTTGATTACCTTCTTATATTTGAGCCAAAGTTGCAACTTATGTCATTCAAATAGCTAAAATTAGCTTGAGAAGTGCCTCAAATGCTAGTAGCACATAAGAAACAAGTTTCACTATGTTGAATTCTGGAAAGACTCAATTTAATTTTGCAGTTCTAAAATTAAGCATTGGTGAGAATAATTTTGCTAACCCAGGAAGTTGATGTCTTCTAATACAATCAACTGTTTGATCTAGTTAAAGGGTTCCTTGTAAGAATTATTGTTTTCCTGATTTTCAGCCTTCCGCCTATACAAGTTGCTGCACACCACAAAACTTTGTTGTGCATACGGGTCAAGAAAGAAACATTATGCTCTTGCACTTGCTCTTATCCAAAATCTTCTCCAACAATTTAATTGTGGAAATGACACTTGTAGAATAAGAAATTCATCGACCATCCAGTCCTTTTAGGTCCACTTGGGCTTCCTAAACTTGACCATCAAGGCCAGTAAAATTTGACAACTCGTTTAAATTAGGCAAAATGATTTATTTCATTTGAAGAAGCCAAACCACGTGATATTGACAGACATTCCAATATTTTCTTCGCATTCCATGTTTTGCCATTTTAGCTGTACCGCGTTCATAGTAGGCGAACAGCCAGCCCCATCAACCCTTTATTTTGCTCCTTTGTTATGCTCAAAATCCAAAGAAAATCTTCCGAATCTCCAACAGCCAAAAGCAAGACAATGGTTCGATTTCCTATATATTGCTTAACCATTTCCATGATAACGTACTTACTCTTAACACGGCTTCTATTTATCAAGAGCAAAGAAGACTCAACCATGGCAAGGCTGCGTCGTCTTTGAAGTTGTTTCATTTGCTGCTTGTCTGTTATCTAGCCTAGCTATAGTCCTCAAGGTAAGTACCTCGGAAGAAGAAAATGCTAATCAGATATTGACAACACCATACTTATTCAAATTGTTTAGTGATCATTTTATGTAGTTATTTCTCTATGGTTTCAGTCAGGAACTTGCAGCTGTAAGAAATCAACACAAGCTAAAAATCCCACCCAGAAGCACTTGATGACCCATACTGACTTGCTTTCACTCTTGAAAGACGTTTAAGATGACACCATGGACATAAATATCCATAGAAAAAGCACTAGATGACCTTGACAACTTAAGCTCACTCTTGGCAACGGGCATGACATAATTGAGAGTTTATTTGCCAAGTGGATTGTGATCAGTGTGATTTATTCTATATGTACTTTACTGTTTACATCCACCAACTCATAGTAAGGAGGTTCCTCATTCGCTCATCCACTTAATTGATGCTTTAAAGCATGTCAAAGTTACGTATCTTCCTGTTTTGCAAGAAAGCCTTAGTTGCCATTGCCCTATTCTTCTTAGTCTTGAATCGGCATTATGCACAACACATTCTAGGTTAGGATTTTTCTTTATTTTTTTGCCATACTTATAGAATAAGTTAGCTTGACCTACAAGCTCAGGCAACCCCTAGAGCTAAATAGAAAAAAAAAAAAATTCCGTCACTAAACTTATCCCTTCAGAGATTAAACAGGCTGGTATGAAAGAAATTGCACATAGAAATTTAATATCTCTGGACCTTAGCAGTGAGAAACTGCCACCTGCTTTGTCTCGATTTCCTTCACACTTTGAACTATGTCATCAATGTTCCTTGAAAGGTGATGGGAATGATCCTCCATATCTCTCAAAACCATTTCAAGCTGTTCTTGATAAGCAGCAGACCGCCTCCGTTCCCTCTGTAACTCAGCAGTCAACTCTCGTATCTTTAGATCTTTTTCGTCCTGGAAGATGAAAATCTCAAAGATAAAGTAAAAGAAGCATGGTCAACTTTTATTGATAACTTTAGAAGATACAAAGTTCCCACTTTAATAATAAACATTCCATGTCAGCTAGATGGTTCCAGTGATAACTGAATAAACTTTATAATAAATATTTGAAAACATTTTAATAAAAAAAAAAAAAGGCAATCTACACTGGCATTTATTAGAAGTGATTTATCTTTTAGCCTAAGGGAGACCTAACTAACATGCGAAAATACAAACTCAATAAATAAAAGGCAGTATATAGTTGCAAAAGATAAAATTCCCAGAAGAAACACGAACATAAAGTCAGCAAATTACATGGCCCAGCAATTTGAGATCATTTATGAAGGATACAGAAACAATCTCCACCATTTCAAGGTCTGCTCATACATGAAAAATGTATAACAGCACCATCTAGTCTCAAGTATAATAGTCAACAGTAAAATCTTTTTCAAAATTGCACATTCAATTACCAAAAAAAAAGGCTAGTTAAGATTACAGATTTTCAAAATTAATATTAATGTAAAGTACCTCTTTCAACTATGATAGGTTTTGTTTATACACGCGAAATCTGTTATGCTCATCCAGTCTCAGGTGTAATATTCTATGAAATCATCTCAGAAGCTGAATTTTTTACGAAATATGAAAGATAGAATGGGATAACAGAACTTCAGATTTATTTTCAACATGAAAGATCATGTTTCATGCTGAAGAGGTTTGCACAGGATAGTAATTTAGACTTTTCAGTTCTAACACACAAAAGAGACTCAAGGAAATATTATATATACTAGCTTTAACTATTTGGTATGTAAAGAAACAAATATAACTAGCAAGATGTTTTGCCAAAGAAGAAATTTGAAATTTAGCATATTAGATTTAGCTACCTAGCTAGGGAAGACTTTTGTGCAAATGTGATAAGCCAATTTTATTTCTAGCATAGAAGATTTTGGAATAAGAGATGTTCTTCATTTATAGTTTTAGTATGCTGGTTTTTCAGGACAGCTAGGCTTTTTGCGTATACTTTTAACATTAATAGAGAACATTGATTTAATAGCTCCAACCCTTCCTCCCCCAACCCCCGCGGCCGCCCAACAACACAACCCCTCCACACCCAAACCAATGGGCCCCAACCAATATATATATATATATATATTAGCTTTAGCAAGTAAGCAAAATAGCAACAATCAAACAGATGGTGACCTTCCTTAGCACATGCAGATCCAGCAACTACTACTTTCTAGCACAAGAGCATCTTATAAGAACTAATTTTTCAACAAGTATCAACTACAAATTACCAAGAATTAGATAACCATATCTACAAGCCAGGAAAACATTCCATAATGAAAAAAATAAGAGCATAATTATCACAAATTTAGAAGCATAATGTATTGAGATGTTTGCTAAGAAACCTGAATTTCAGTGGTCTTATTAAAAAAAAAAAAAAATTCAAACCAAAAATATAATCGTGTAAAGTTAAGACTTGCATGAACACTCACCGGAGTTTGAGATAGTAGCACACTTCGTCGACCATTGACAGGTATAGCAACCAAGGGGTGGTTATGCTCCTTTACAAATCTTGTGACCACCCATTTCCCTGATTTTTCTTTCTTCACTACTATCATTGCCTTACAACCTTCTCTTGTAATTGCTCGAGGCTTCCTATTTTCACTTCTTCTAGGCTTTAACTTTCGAAAACCCTCTTTATTACACACAAGTCGGCGCCAAACTACCTTTCCATCACGCATTGACCGGCGAAATGCATCAACACGCATAATGAACCCCAAACGTGTGGCATATGCATCATAAAATACCTTTGCAGATTCCTCAGATTCAAACTCCATACCCACATATGGTTCCACATCCGAACTTCCTTCCGCTGTAACTGTCTCTTTCCCATCAGAGTTCTCTATCATTTCCCCATTCTCTCCAGCAGAAGGGTTTTCATCCACTGCCAGAAAACAACGCTAACCTTTAGCAAAATTCTACTCACAAGTATACACAAGATAAGCAAACACCTCCACAAGGCCCCCGACAAGCTAAATCACTAAAAATAAACAAACCCATTTTCAAGGCACAAAATGTACTTGCCCTAAAAACTTTATCAAACCAAAAATAACCCAAAGCATTTAACAAAAGAAAAATGAAAATAACAACAATTGAAAAGGAAGAAAACGCTCTATAAATTTTTGTTCTCAACATATTCTATATTAGTCTCCCTAAATTTCATATATTCTCTTAGAGGATCACATCGGAGCTCAGCACTTTCTATGAGTATAAACTAAACAAAGATATAAAATTTATATCGACAAAAATAGGAATCAGTTAACGAAGAATAAAATTGAAAATTAGAAAATGGCTCACTTATTGGTAAAATACAGATCCGACCCCAAATCCAGCGCCGAGACAGAAACTAAGTAATCGGGTTCAGAACAATTCTTCAGTTAGAGTTTGAGGGACAGAGAGTTGGAAACTGGAGAGTACAACTAAATTGGGTGTGGATGAGAAATGATTAGCTACACTCCACATTTGTACTCTCAGCCCTATCAACACTAAGATCTTGCCAACTCAGCGTTTAAAGGAATATAACTTTTCCTCATCAAGATTTTTTTTTAATTGGATAAAAAAATAATATTATCAATAATAAATAATATTATAATGTAAGGATGGATTATCCACCTTCGAGGAAACAATGTCCAAAGAAACTTTAAAACACCCTACGAAAAATGTTATGCGAAGCGTGGCTATGCAACACCCTTACGTGATTCGATGAGTCAACTTGCAGCAGAAGTCAAGGGCGTGAGAGGAAGCTGACACGTCAAACGGAAAATAATTAAGCTTTTTAACCCAAATCTTTCCTCCCCGTTTTGTTCCTTCCTCTAAAATCTAGCGCCAAATCTTGATGTGAAGTGTGACCATCAGAATTGCACCCAAACCTAGGTTAAGTCTCAGCTAAGAAGGCTTTTGACTCACCGATTCATGTCCTGGTTAATTCGGCTAGACTGCTCAATCCCAAGTACCTTATTACGGCTAACACTTATTTGGAGGATTTCGATCATATATTCAGATCATTATATGTTAACATGTAACAAACTTAAATTTGGAAATGAAAAGCTACTTAATTTGTTTTTTTTTTTTTTTCTGAGCTTGATGAAGGTGGAAAATGATGAAAAATTTATCGGTTTATATCTTTATTTTAGATGAACTTACTCCAGTGCATCAATAGGCGTTAGCATCCCAAACACGCTTATAACCTTTTTTATTTCTCCATGTGGACGTTCAAGTGTCATCGGCTTAAAAGACAGAGGATAAGCGAGGTTTCTTTCATAAAAAGATTAAAAGGAGTCACAGAGGCAAGTATGATTTCTACTGACACTTTATATTTTTCTATATTTTCATACAAATTGAAAGGCAATAATCTTATAGGATTCTTGAACTTTGTTTGAGTTTTAAACTCTACTATGTAGGCATCCTTCCAGTGACTTTGGAATCCTAACAGTATATGCACAGCTGGAACACAAATTCCTTTCAATCTTTTCTCTTAAACCGATCTTATGATATAACATGATGTTTAAGATGATTTTTAAATCAAAATAGTCATTCAACACCTATATATAGGGCTGGATACGAGACGAACCTGTTTGGACTCGTTTTCGAATTCGTTTCGTTTGGCGACGAAACGAGTTGAGCATTCCGCGAATAGGAGCTTGCATGATGGTGTTCGGTTAAAATGAAAACGAATCCGAAGTCGATGAGACGAACAGTTTGGTTGATCCGAACTATTCGTTCTATTATAGAAACCAGAATTTCTTTCATCCTCTCTCTCGAAAATCCAGTGTTGACGACGAGGCGTACCTTGTCGGTCAGTCCCGTTCGTTTCTCTCTTCGTCTCTATTCTGCCTCGGTCATAATCCAATTGTAGCCATATGTTCTGTTCGTTGGCACATATTCGTTCGCAGTAATAGTACTGAGCTTCATGAACGAACCAGTCCGCACATGGCTTGTACAAACGCGAAGCTCAAACTCCTCAGCACAGCTGTTCGTCGAACACGAGCCGAACACAAATATGGTAGGAGACCCAAACGAAGCGAACTCAAACAACCTCGTGTTCGTGTTCAGTTCGCTTCGTATCCAGCCCTACCTATATATTTCCAAATCAGATCACTATATTATCTACTCATAAACATAGGTCATTGGTAAGGTTTAACATTGTTTATCTTACATCATTTCACACATTTTCACTATAATAACATGATATTCAATCTATTGTAACATGCATAGGTTATAAATCATGATAGTATTTACAACATGCATATAAATCCCTAAATCCTTACAATCTACTCATTAATATTTCATAAATTATCTTCATAAAATTCAAGTTCAAATGAAAGATCCAATTATTCACATTCCATCTATCCGTAGTCCACTAAACATTAATCATGTTACACAACCAAATTTCCAGTTATAAACTTATTAATTCAACATCAAAACTTAAAGCTAAAACCCTTACTTACATGTTTTCCAAGCTAAATGGTTCAATGTTGAGACTTCCCTTGAACACTTGTCGAAATTAGCATCAAGATTGTTAGAAACTCTTCTAAACGGTCGAAAAGTGCCAACATACAACCATTAATTCCTTTCTTTCTCCATCGGTACAAACACTTAATAAAATCATATAAGTATGAATTGGAGTTATGGAAAAAATTGTTAGATTGTTATATTTAAATAGTTTAATCACAATGGGTGTCACGAGCATATATCTTTCTTATACACAGTCATATATCTATCTTTCTTCCTCAACATGACATGATTATAATATTATCCATGTGACAAGCTAATGTATATTTATGCATCTTTTATGCATAGTCATGCATTAGACAAAATTTCCCAATATTTCAACATTTAAACAAACCCTCAAACCATAAACTTATATCAATAATATAGAGAGACCAAAATATCCTCACGATATACCTGTGTGTGTTATATTTATATTTTATTATTGAACATGTTATGAAAATTGGATCCACTTTAATGAAAATATTAAAAACTTTATAAGTTATACTGATTTCTAGAATTTATTATCCCACAGCTTGTTTAATTTTATATTGTATAATAAATTTTGGTTTTATTTGTAAAGAATATAAATATCATGAAATTTCGGGATGGATTGCAAAATCAATGAAAGAAAGCTTTAAAAAATATTGAAAAAATGCACCTTTATTGTTTGTTGTATCTACTGTACTAAATCTTAGGGCAAAAATATTAAGAGCAAAAAATTTGTTATAAGTTATTGGAATAAATCTAGAGACCACCTTTACCGATTGTTATATCTACTGTGGCTGATGTTTCCGTTGTTCAGTAATTGTAGTTTAATGCAGACTTTTTGCCAAAAATAAATATATTTAGTTTTATGTTATGTTTGTGGCCCAAGGACAATTTTCCACCCATAGTTTGAGGTGGGGACAAAGTTCCACCCGCCTAAGTTTAAAAGCCTGAATTCCCATTCATCACCCATTTTTTTAATTAAAAATAATGAATATACAATAATAATCAGGGGTATTTTTGTCTTTTTAATATTAAAATTTTATAAATTAGTAAAATAAATTTTATATAAATATAAAATATTAAAAAAATTAAAAAAAAATTTTAAAACAATTTTGAAATTCAAAAAACGCAGTAGCAACCGTCGCCGGCACCGACCGGTGGCGCCATAATAGAACTAAGTGGGCCATTTCAGCCACCAATTCGAGGAGGCGTGATCCCCCGCTCGCGGAGGAGGCCGATCGCCGCCTCCTCCAAAACTGGAGGCGACTGATTTGGCCGCCTCCACCGAACGGGGAGGCCAGATCTGGCCTCCTCTGGAACCAGATGGTCGGAAATGGCCACCTGGTTCTATTATAGGCGGTCATCGCCGCTGCTGAGTTTTTTTGAAATTCAAAATTTTTTCAAAATTTTTTTTAATTTTTTATATTTAAAAATTATTTAATATTTTTATTATAATTTTTTAATTTTTAAAAATGTAATTTAGTAATTTTAATTAAAAAAAATAGGTAAGGGGTGAGAATATAGGCTTTTAAACTTAAACGGGTGGTACTTTGTCCCCGCCTCAAACTATGGGTGGGAAATTGTCCTTTGGCCTATGTTTGTTGATTTAATTTCAATGTATTGCCTTAAGTAATGCCTGTTGCTCAATAATATATATTAATTTGCTTATTGAAGATTTTCTTAAATAAAAAACTATAAAATTAAAAAAAATAAATTAATATAACCATTTGTTAGTTAAATCGACATAGAGACGGCAGAGTTGAAACAAGTGTTTCCGTTTCGACAGGGAGGCGAAACTTTGCATTGGGCTTGGACCCTTCGAGCTTCTCGTCTTGTATTCGCATGAAACCTGCAGATTTTGGTGGATTTTGGGTTCTAAGTTTACTTGATTGGGATTCAGTGAGTCTCTAGATCCTCTTTTCTTATCTCTTTCTTTGCTTTAAATTATCAAATGCTTGCTTCTCAAAATACTCTTTTAACTTTTTGTTTAGTTTTCACTGAGTTTGAATTTAATACTTGTTATTCAATGAGCAGTTTTGTCAAGCATTTCTTAAATGAAATATCTATGGATATATTTATTGTACTTAGAATATGCACAGAGGCTGTACTTTTGGCATTGAAGTAACAAGCTTCAAGAATGATTATAAGAATTTTAGTAAGGAATTGTCTTTGAAAACGTGGGTTTTTCTTTGCTAGGAGTTTCAAGCTTTGTGCATGTGATATTTTGTTTTAGTGACTTATTTATAGACTGAGTTTTGTTCTGGATGGTTTTTGTTTGCTGGGTTTTGATCTTAGTCTGTATTGATATGAAATTCATATTGGCCTTTATTAAGTTTCATTGTTGTATTCAACCTTCGTGTGTTGTCAATCCGTGGGTGGCACACCCTGGAATTCATGGTTTCCTTTTAATTTCTTTCTGTTTTGGATTATCATGAGGCTATTAGCATTGCAATTTATAATGGATCCTATGATTCCAGTTTAGTTCACACATCATAACTGTGAGCTTCCACCTTTGGCTTGATTTTTGTCAATTCTAAATTTGTTGGCCTTATTTCATTTGTAGAAGTTCATTTTTATGACTTAGCTGGAATTTAGAAAACATTCATATATTTCAGGTCCCAACTTTCAAATGAAAACTTTGAAGTGGTTCAAGCTAAAGACATGGTATTGAAAACGAAAAAAAACAAAGGGAAACAAGAGGGACTGATGTTTAATACTTAGTAGCAAGATTTAATTTGGGGCTTTGCTTATTAGTGCAAACTGTGCTTGTGTTTGGTTGACCCAGTGGTTTCCCTTAGCAGTCTATGCTTTCAAGTTCCAAGAGTAGGTTTGATATGTTTCGTTTTCTACTTGAAGTTTTAGTTTCTCATCAGGGTTGTTTCTTGGAATTGCAAATCATTTTTTTCTACTTTTTAGGTAATCTGCTGTTATTTTGTGATGAGCATTTGATTTTAAATTTAAGATTATAGCTCTAAAGTATTTGTATGGCATATTTTATGCTGTACCATATGCATTGTAAAGCTTGTTTATGTGTTTTAATGGCTCAACTGAAACAAATACAACCAGATAAACTCTATAATTGGAGAAAATTTTTGCCTAATGGTGGTGCAACTTAACTAATTATGACATATGTTGCCTTGTGCTTGGGAATTGAAGATCTTAGCCTAGATTTCAAGCTATTTTTCTCCAAAGAAAATAACTTAACACTAATTTTATGATAGATGATAAAATGAATTGTTTTAGTTAGTACAACTGAATAAATTCATTATTTTGGTTGCTACATGATTTTCTGAATGTGCGCATTGTATTGAGACGTAATTTTACAGGTGTTGAAGTTCTATTTTATGTAAAATTTTTGCATGACAGTGGAATTGGACAAGGAAGTTGCAGTGGAAGATGGCTCCTTTATAGAAAAATCCTGTGAACTGGAAGGTGGTGAAATTCTTGAACCATATGTTGGTATGGAGTTTGATTCAGAAGATGATGCCAGGAAATTCTATATAGGGTATGCCAGACGGGTAGGGTTTGTAGTGCGTATCATGCAACGTCGTCGTTCTGGGATTGATGGGAGAACACTTGCTCGTAGACTTGGGTGTAACAAGCAGGGTTTCTCTCCTAACCATAAGGGTGCATTTGGACCTGAAAAGAAGCCAAGATCAAGTTCACGAGAAGGTTGCAAAGCAACAATATTGGTAAAGATGGAAAAGTCTGGAAAATGGGTTGTTACAAGATTTGTAAGGGATCATAATCATCCTCTAGTTGTCACTGCCCATGGATATACTACAGTGGTAAATTTTTATATTGTTTTTGCTTATCATTGAAGTTGGAGTGTCATTGAATCCTATTAAGTTGTTATAGTTCAAATTTTAAGATACTTAGTTTCTTTAGTTGTGTTTCATCCTCTTGTGATCTATATTTTAATGTATGGTTCATTGGTAAAACTGACTCAATTTATAATCTACTGCCCTACTACTTTGTCTAATGTATGGTGAATATGACAATGGTTTCGCCTATCATTTATTTGCACAACATCTTTAGCCTATTTACGATGCTGAGACTCTTTTTTTTTTTTTTTTTTTTTTTTATGAATTATTTGCATACTCAACATGTAAGTTGAATTTGCATTAGGTTCTTAGAACTAATCTCAGTTTCTCAACATGTAAGAGATAGCAGTAAATTCAAGAAGGTGAAGAAAATAAAAGAAAACCTATCATTTATTTGCACAACATCTTTAGCCTGTTTACGATGCTGAGGCTCTTTTTTTTTTTTTTTCTTATGAAATTCATATGAATTATTTGCATACTCAACATATAAATTGAATTTGCAGGACTTGGGTGTCTCCAATTGATACCATTATAATACAGTTGGCATCATTTCACTGAGCTGTATCATGTCTAAATGATCCGCTTCACAAATGTAGCTTACCATTTTCTTCACCTTCTTGAATTTACTGCTATCTCTCACATGTTGAGAAACTGAAATTAGTGTGGGTAATATACACCAGCATTTATGTAATAACATGTAATTGGCTAGATACGTTGCATATGTCTTGTATTTTGACTCAGTTGTCTCAAAAAAATATTTATTGTTCATTCTTACAGAGTGACAAGGATAAGAAAATTGAAGAACTTACTCAGGAATTGGAGCGTCAAGACCAATTATGTGCAGCATACCGAGAAAAGTTACTCACTTTTATGAATAATGTTGAGGAGCAAACAGAAGAGCTGTCCTCAAACATCCAAGTTATTGTTGACAATATCAGGAAAGTTGAATCTGAAGTGCTGAAACTCTCCCACTATAGATAACTTTGGCATTCGTTGAATTTGTGGTTTTACTCAGATTTGTGAGTAAGTTTGTGAGACCTTACATGTACATACTAGAATCAGTTTCTTTAACTCCAGATGGTTGATTACTTGATATTTATATTGTGTAACCTATTTAATATTGGTTTATTAAATGGAATGGAAGCTTATGTAAAAGCTAAAGCTTCTTATATTGCTTGAAAATTTTGGGTGTGAACATTTTTCCAGGTGCAAACATGTACATATATATATATATATATATATTTAAACTTACATCAACTAACTAGAGTTTGGCTATTTGATATCTGAGAACTTAGCTGAAATTTTGTCTTTTAAGAAAAATATTAGATTATTGGTCTTAGCTAATATGTCAATGGTTCACAGATAATTTGTTTATTGAAAATAACCTATAGAAAGTATATGAAGCAAAGTTGTTTACTACAAAAGAGTAATTTGGGTTCTCTGTAGCATTTCAACCCATTAACTCCTGGAATAATTTGTATCACTCTCGCAAGTAATGAACGACAGAACATTTCTGTCGAGTAGAAGTGAAACCTCCCGTTGTGGACTAGCGGCTCCAGTCATCCAAAGAGAACAATGGGCCATCTTCACATAATCCTATCGCTCTTGGGTCTCTCTCACTCCTTCACTCCAAAAGCTAGTTCAAGAGATGGGACTTCCCTTACATTTACTCGTCCTGTCCCTAATATTCTAAAAAAATTAAATGCAAAAACATCTTAATTTGGAGATCATAAGATTGTAAGAAAAAGGAATGTACAAATCCTTAAATTTGTGCATGTCTCCTTCTAATCAACGTAATCATAATATATGGTGAGTTTGAATCCACAAACATAAACATCCAAATAGAAAAGTCAAATATTCACAACTTGAACATTATTGCAACGTAATGCTGATTCCATTTGTGTACATTTACGCCTTTCATATGCTTATCATCTTTCTCGGCGGATATATGATCATCCTGCATCATTTCCTTGTCAGATACTAAATCTTTGTTACTCATTAATTGGGGAAGAATGTTTCAAAGAAAAGGGAATTATCTTCAGTGTTAGAAAACTACAAAGAATTTAAGGTTTTATTTAAACATATTTCATCTTAATATTAAACCAAACTCCATTCTGCAATCCTTTTGGAAATGAAAATTTGTACTTGAGTTTTACACCAAACAGGATTTCTCCATTACCAAGATAAACCAAATAACGTCAGATTGCTCAATAACCAGAAAATCTTGTTTCTCCATCTAGAAAAAACAAAAGAACTAAACTTCTAATGAATTTACAAATGTAGTTCTAGCAAATTAATTTTTAAAATTAATATATATCAAACAGGATTTCCAAATAACATCAATTTCCTTCACAGCCATAAAATCTTGATTCTTCATCCACAAAAACTAAACTTCTATTGGATGAACAAACAAAGTTCTAGCCATTAATTTTGCTACAATAAATCAACCATAAACAAAGAAAAAAGAAAGAAAAACCTCACCATATACAAGAAGATGAGTATGATATTTCTTAAATCTAGTGACAACTATTTACCAAAAGAAAAAAAAAAAAATCTAGTGAGCATGACATAACATACGAGAGCACACACGCCTAAAATTTTTCTTAGCATAGGCGTGTGTTTCTGTTACACACGGTCTTGTGTCTAACCAAACCTACAAAATAAATCTTTTGTCCCTCTTGATCATAATTCAATTCATGCTATGGATAAGTAAGTACTTTTAACACAATTTTCACATCACATCAAAACACCTAAGAGTCTAATAAGTGCTATCACTCACATGGATCATATGATGGTGGGTCAAACACCTCGTCGCCCATCTTAGTTCAAATAAGACAATGATTTAGACTATTATTTTACTTTTTAGAAATAATTTGTACGAAGATGTTTTAGTGTGTTTTCTTTTGTACGATGTGCTCACAATCATAATTATTATATGAAGCCAGATGCTTTACATGTCAATATGTCTTGAGTATCTTTATAATGACATGAGGAATGATGTTGGTATTCTCCTTCATTAATCTATATAGGTTGTAATCCCTTCTCTTAAAAGGGCAATCAAGTCAAGGAAATAAACAAATTTGAAAAGTGTTCTCTAAAACCTTTAATGGGTAAAACCCCTCATAGGGCTAATGATAGAATACTCTGAAGTTCGATATTGGTCTCCCTCTAACCTTAAACCTATCTATTATTCATGTCATCTTGTACCTTGGTAAGAGTATGCTCTGTGCTTGATTGATAACTCCTACGCACCAAAAATTACAGGATGATACTAAAAGTTATAAAATGTCTGATTGAATTACACAGTTGAGCGACAAAAGAGTCACCCCTAAAAGGATATAGTTGTCTAAAATTATAGCTTAAAATAAGTATTAGCTGGTCATACTTGGTTAAGTTTATATGTCTAATCTTGAAAAGTCCAAAATATAGTGTAGTGACCCCCGCCCCAAGCCTACTGTGTGCAGCTGTAAAATATATATATAAATATATATAATAATAATAATAATAATAATAATAATAATAATAATAATAATAATAATAATAATAATGTGCCTGTGATGGAGATCCCCACAAGAAAAAGAATATTAACTACTGCTCAAAATACTTGAAAAATCTGTATACGGAAGCGTAAAATATCAATGTGACGATAAATAAGTCATAATAGTTTTTCTGAAAATCTCATACTACTCATGTATAAAATCATACTATTCATACAGTGTATACTACAATATAATACACACACATAAATACATGAGATACGAATTATCAGAGCATGTGAGCCGAATCAGAGCATGTGAGCCGAATCACAAAACTAGCTGTCGAGCCATATTCCCAAAACCTTATAGCTGCATCGCCATATCTCAGTCCCCAATTCACTGACCTGTAAAAGAGAAAGGAAGGGAAAGGGGTGAGTGACAAAATCACTCAGTAAGCATTTCCTATCTCTTACACAAACAGGTCATCGAGCAAAAGCTGATCATAGATCAGACCTTGAGTTCTCTGCTTACTGTTTTCTTATCATTCTTATCATTCTTGCTTTATAGTAGCTTATATTATTCTTTTCTTATCTCTTATTTCTTTACTTTCTTTAATCATTGAGTTCTCAGAGTTTTCATCTGTTTTATGTTTTGTACTTTGCTTTTATCTCATATGTTTCTCATGAATGCTATATATGACATGGTATGCATGCTCTGATGTCATGTAAATCTCATCAGTTATAAAATTTTGCCCCTCGGGCTTGATTTTCTAAAAACTCATTCTTTTTTGAAAACTCTTTCTAATAAAAATCTCTGATCTAAAGATCCTCTCATATATATACATATAGTATACTGAAAACAGTATCAAAAGTACTCTATCTGAAAAATAGCTCTGCTGTGCTGGCCAGTCTGATGAACACAGGGATTCGACATCTTGGCCTTGTGAGCTCAAACCTATAAGAAAACTACTCGTGCATGACCATGTCCTCTCTAGCGGACTATGGTTTTCCTCTCTAGCGGACTTGCAAACTCACAGGTGGCCCCTTTTATCCACCCCTAACTGATGTTCAAAATATCGTATATATATATATATACTTTTAAAACATCTCTTGGATCCTTGGATCCTTAAATCCCTTTTTTGAAAACATCTCATGTGTGGCATGCCATGCTCAATGCTAGATAATCATGTATGATATGTTGTTATCTCATATTATTCTCATATTTCTCATGCTTAGATTTTGCTTAGAAATGCTTAAGGTAGCTTATCTTTACTTAAAATTCTTTTTTCTGTCTTTCTTAAGCCACACGAGCGTGTGTGTCAATGTGCACGGACGTGTGTCAAGGTACACGAGACCGTGAGCCTCTCGTGCTCTTGGGCGTGCAAGGTTCTGAAAAATTTCACAAACAAAAGACTGACCACATGGGCGTGTGGTGCAAGTACACGGGCGTGCATGATTGGGCACACGGGCGTGTATCGCACTACACAAGCGTGTAGCTGCCTCAACACCATTGTTGAACCCTTGATGTTTTGATGATGATAAAAATATGATTAAATTGTTAATTTGTAATAACAATATGTTTAAAGTGCTAATCAATCCCTTGCATGAAGTAATTCATGACAAAGAAGGGAAGAAAATTTTATTTTTTGCAGGTTTTAGGTCTTACACGACCGTGTGCTTTAGTAGCACGACCGTGCTTGACCAAACGGGTCCTCGTGTGTCCAAAACACGGGACCGTGCACCTAACCGTGCAAGGTTCTGTGATTTTCTAGAAGAAAAATCTCAGACCCGCACGGGCGTGCGTGCATGATGCACGACCGTGTGCATGCACTACACGGGCAATGCACTACCACATCAATCGTGCAGCTTGATCGTGTGAAACTGAAAGATTCAAAAGCCATTAGAAGCACGACCGTGCGTAGTGGAAGCACGACCGTGCACATAACTTATGAAGAGCACGGGAGATCAAGCCGTGCAAATGAAACCGTGCAGCTGGTCAAAGAAAAGGAGTCAACGCACGACCGTGCACGCTCAATACGCACGATCGTGCGTTATGGCAAATGAGGAGCACTACCAAAGAGCACTACCGGGATGATCGTGCAAGACTGATCGTGCAAAGGTATTCATCTCACGCACGACCATGCAGAATTGGCACACGACCGTGCGCTAGCAAAAACTCACCCGTGTGCTGCTCGTGCGCTCATCGTGCAGTCAAGCCGTGCTAGCTTTTGGAATTTTTGGACAAAACCTTGAAGTATCAATGCACGACCATGCATCTAGGGAGCACGACCATGAAGGGTCGAAGCATGACTGTGCGTCAAGGACACACGACCGTGCATCATTGGCGCTAAGCTTTTAAGTCGACCGTTGGAAGTCTGAACGAGTAATAAATACAGCATGCACGACCGTGCACTCGAGGAGCATGACCATACGCCTGAAAAATTTATTACAGAGCTTACCTTTTCCAACTACTTCAACGGATACAAAGCTAGCAAGCGGCTCCTTGCTATTCTAGGCAATGAATGGAGTATAAAAGGAGGCCTATTCGAATTGGAGAATGACACGAAAAACGCATTTGAAAAAGCTCAAGCTATCTTCTTCAATCTTTGATTACATTTTCTCTCTCTAAGCTTATTCACTTACATACTTGAGAGAACTCATACTAAACATTTGATTTCCAGCCTATTCAGAGGCAACTATAATCAATTTCTTCATTATTACTTCAGTTGTAAAAAGGGCGAAATTCCCTTGTGAGAAAAACTATTGTATCTTCGGGTTTGAAGATAGTGGAAACTTCAATCGGGTTTGATTGAAGAAGAAGACGTAGGAGGCTTGTGTTCAAAGCTCCGAACCTCTCTAAACTTGGCTGAGCAACTTCTGAACTCTCTCCTTTTATTGCTTTTATTGTGCATTGTGTGGATTATAGTGTTAATTGCGATTATTGCTTTAGAAATTTTAAATAATCCTATTCACCCCCCCTCTAGTATTATTTCTCTTTCACTTAAGGGTTCTTCAATTGGTATCAGAGCAGGACTCTAGGATATTTACGAAATCTAATGATTTTTAGAGTTAAAGATCCTTATAGAGAAATGGCTAGCACTTCCGCACCAGTTTTTAGTGAAGGTCAATGCACTACTAGGCCACCATTGTTTTGTGGTGTTAAATATACTCAATAGAAGATTAGGATGAGACTTCACATTAGATCTATAGACTATAAGCTATGAAAAATAATTGAGCATGGAGATTTTATTCCCTTAGACCATAGAACAAACTTGCCTAAAAATGAGGATGAATATAATGATGATGATGAGAAATTGTTAAGTTTGAATGCCAAGGCTATTAATATATTATTTTGTGCTTTGGATTCTACAGAATTCAATAGAGTTTCGTCATGCGAATCGGCTAAGGAGGTGTGGACTATCCTTCAAACTACGCATGAAGGAACAAGCCAAGTCAAGGAATCGAAGATTGAGCTCCTATTTAGAGAATATGAGCTCTTTGAGATGAAGACAAACGAAAACATAACGGACATGTATAAAAGGTTCTCGAACCTAGTCAATGATCTAAGAGGACTAGGGAAAAAATTTGAGAATGTGGAGTTAGTAAAGAAGATACTGAGGTCCTTACCGGAATCCTGGACCATGAAAGTGACTGCAATAGAAGAGTCCAAGGATTTGACGAAATTAGGAATGGATGAGTTGATCGGAAGTCTGCTCACATTTGAAATGAAGAGAAAACCGAAAGAGGATGAGAGCAAAAATACCAAAAGCATTGCTCTTAAGGCTGTAGAAGAGGAAAAAGAGGAATCCTCCATGGATGAGGAGGATGTGAGCCTGCTGGCAAGGAGGTTTGGAAAATTCCTGTCAAGGAACAGGAAGATGAAAGTAAGGAACAATTTCAAATCCAGAGGGAAAGAAAAAGATGACTATGACAAGGAGGTGATTTGCTTCAAGTGCAAGAAGCCTGGACACATAAGACAAGACTGCCCTCTGTTGAAGAAAAAGAAAAAGGAGAGTATTGAGAAGAGGTACAAGAAGAAAGCCTTAGCTGCCACTTGGAGTGGCAGTGATGACTCAAGCGACGACAGTGAGGAAGAAGAAAGGGCCAACTTGTGTTTCATGGCCAAAAGTGACTCGGAGGATGATGAGGTATGTGAATCTAATTCATTCTCATTCAATGAATTGCAAGATGCTTTTGATTCATTATTGTTAGAATTTAAGAATGTTAGCTCTAGGAACAAAGTATTGAAGAAAGAAATGAATTGTGTAAAATTAAGTTTAGAAAAAGCTGAGAATGAAAGTAAAAAAGTTTTAGAGGAGAAAACAAATATTGAAAATGAATTGAATTTACTTAAGAAAGAAAATGAAAAGTTAAAAGCTAATTTAGGTAAATCAAATAGAATTCTGGAAAATTTTAAAATAGGAACTAAAAGGTTAGATGAGATGCTTGCATCTCAAAGAAGTGGGCTAAATAAAGAAGGTTTAGGATATAATGGAAGTAATCCATTCATAAACAACCATAAGATTCTAAAAAGGCCTAAATCAATTAAACTAAAGTGTAAGTATTGCTCTTTCCATGGACATACTATTAGAAAATGTCCAATTAGGAATGGCAAACCTTATAGAATTAAGAAGGTTTGGGTTCCTAAAGGGACAATCAAGACTAACCTTCCTGGACCCAAAACCATTTGGGTACCAAAAAAGACTTAAATATATATCTTGTGTAGGTGTGCTTGGAGGTGAAGAGAAAGAAATCAAGCAAGTGGTACTTGGACAGTGGATGTTCAAGACACATGACCGGAAACAAGGATCTCTTCACATCATTGAAAGAAAAGGATGAAGGCAATGTCAACTTTGGAGACAATTCAAAGGGAAAAGTTGTTGGAATTGGCTCCATAGGTAACTCTTCAATTTGTATTAATGATGTGTTGTATGTTGAAGGCCTTAAACATAATTTACTAAGTATTAGTCAATTATGTGATAAGG